>VXBI01002487.1:584312-629264 GCA_013397375.1 Toxostoma redivivum
GACACGAGTCACAGGCACCCTGCTGAAGCACATTTATATGTACAAGCTTTACAGGCGAAGTGCTTTCTTGTGGAAATAGCATCTAGACAAAGTACTGAAAAAGATACTCCTTTACCAATGATCCGAACAGACGCGGGAGTGTTTTTTCCCCTGCATGCCTGAAAAGACCTTGTCAACAAAATTGCATCAGAAGATGCAAATGACAAGTCCGGGAAGAATGTTATCTGCCCTAAATGCTAAACCACAGCATGAACGTCGGTATGTGCTCATGTGCTAAAGCAGAGAGAGCAAGAGGCTGAATTTGAAAATAAAGCCAAAAAGACCTATGCCACAAATTAACAACTCTCCAGTCTCTTATATATGTAATGTGAATATACTTTTTTGTGTGTAAGGACCTCAAGATTCTGACTAATGTATCATTTTCTCTTCTGTTTTTCACCCCTTAAAAATTCTTTGGTGCTTGCCAATAACCTTCTGTACAGAGTTTTCTGTAAATCCTGTCTTGGGTTTTTCTTCCTGATATAATCTCTTTTCCTTAAATTATCCTGAATTCTTTCTTTGCAACTATTTTCTTTTATTTCTTCTGAAAGAAGTGACAAAAGTGTAAGGTGAATAAATCTGGTCTGATTGTTCCAAGAACTTTGAGATTTTTAGGAGTGTTCTCCAGTCCCAGGTACCTAAGTCCTTGGGCCCATAAGATACTCTTATTGGATATGGACTTGCACATGTGTATACTTTTTTTAGATTTTCTTTTAACTTAAGCATATTTCAGGTACATTTAACTGTAGGAACTAACAAATTGATTTCTAAAAACAAATACAGGAATGTGTAGCAATACTTTTAAGTCTGTTGGTGTTCAACTACGATTTAAGTACACATAGAAATTAAAAATAATTAGTAATATAAATAGTTTTACAAAGAGTAAAACGCATCTACTTTTAAGGACTTTAAAGACAAAGACAAATATGACTATCTGCAAATATGCTTTCAAATGAGATAAATAAATTTTCACATATGCATTGATGCAAAAAGCTTGATTCAGTTAATTCCTCCTACATAGCTAACCTAAAATTCCTCAAAACTTAGACATTGCTAAAATTCATAACAATAAGCCCTGGCAGTAGTTCTTGATTTAAAAAAAAAATATATGGCAATCCTCTAACAGTGGAGAAAATATTTTGACAACACCGTAGTTCAAATTGCTGCATGTGAAATTCACATGAGTTTTAGCTGTATTTCCATTCAAGATGCTTGTTGCAGTTAAACTAAACTGATGGGATAATGCAAGATTTATTCAGAACTTCACTGAACAGCCAAAATTGTACACCATATACTCTCACATAACAAAAACCCAGCTGCAAGAGCTCACAGAGCCTGGCATAGAATTAAGGTCACTTCTGTTAGAAAAAGAAATATTAATACACTTCTGAATTGCAAGCATGGATGTGGAAGCCAGCACTTAAAAAGCAGAGCTAAGGGAATCTACAAGGAAATCATTGCTACATGTAAAGTAAATGTAAAGTTACATAAGCCTGAATCCATCTTCTGCAGTTTTATTCAAGCATAAGAAGTGAAGGTGTGTGAGTTGTCCAGAAAGCTGCTTTCCTCTAGTGCTCAAGGGAAATTCAACCCTAAGCACCTAAAAACTTGTCTACCAGAAGGTAATTCAACTCATTACTGCAGCACTTCAGCAGGACTACCTCAATTGAAGAAATGCATATATTGACATTATGTGAAGCTATGAATCGTATATATAAAACTGTAACATACTTATTTATATACTGTAAATATATGGAAAACAGGACATTAATAAAGCCAAATTCAGTTTTGTTTCCATCATGATACACCTATATTAGCAGTGCCCATCACTTTAAAACCATCAGCCTTTTGGTCACATAGCAAGCTACCTATTTCACCCCAGACTATGCCAATGCTATTTCAGCTTTTTCAAATACCAGACAAAATAAAATAAATAAATAAATAAATAAATAAGAGATTTAATATATCTTTCAAAGATATCTGGAGAAATCTGGATAATTGCAAAAGTAACCAAAAAACCCAAACAAATTTTAAAAAGATACTCAATATACAACAGATGTAAAAATCAGGGCAAGCAATGGCTACAGTAGAATTGGGGAGTGTAAAGAATCTACACATTCCATGACTAGACATAGTTGGTAGACCACCTACACACAAAATTTTGGGTAAAGTCAGCCTGTACCAGAGCACTAAAATGTCTATCACAAACCTCCCTAGCCCTATATTTTAAAGCAGTAAATGACCTTTTAGCAACCATAGTGCACCCCAACCAGAACTATGCAGGACTATAATGGCATCCTTTTGACTATAACAATCATACTTGAAATAGCCTCTTACCAGAATGTGCAAAAAGGGGTTTTCTTCAAAAGAATTTGACACCACTGAACATAGCCTAGAAGTGTTGGGTAGCTTCAGGACATTTCATACTTTAAAAATTAGTAAGAAAATAATTACTACAAATAAATTATTTTACTGCCAACACTTTTTTTTTAAAAGGTTGTCACTGCATATGTGAGACAAAAACATTTGAATATGGGGTACATATGTGCAACTAATTGCCAGACAACATGGTAAGATGGATTCAAAAGATAATGCAGTTTCATCCGCTGTAACTGAACCATTGTATTAGAGAGGATGGCACGCACCTCTGGATGAACTTGGATTAACACATGGCTCAAATCCACATGCCCAACTGTCATCCTAATTTGATGGTAACTGGTACACAAAGCAAAACAGAATATTGTACGATACACGATGTGAACTGTGTTTGACCTAATATTGTTGTGGAAAAATCTCACTAATTTCTTTTTAAAATATTAAGTAGACATGACAAAATGGAGCAAATAGATTTAGCTGATATTGTACCAGCACAAATAACTGTAACTGGATTACAGCAATGTTGGACGTACACCAAAAATAAATGCTGAGAAGAGTTTGCTTCAGGCAAAAATGTGCATATGGAAAGAAAAAGTGCATATGGGAAACAAAAATTATTAATAGAGATCTGAAAGGGAAGCTAGAATCATGGGCAAAGATGATTTAGATGTAGTAGCAGATTTTTCCCTCCAACTAAGAATGCAATGTTATGCAACTGTAAAAAAATACAGAATAAAAGAAGAGTAATAAACATGGACTGGATCAATGTATTAGAGAGCCTAAATTTCTATAAATACTTTCGTTGAAGGAAAAATAATATGAAAAATTACTAACACAATAGCAAAACTACTGAAATAGGTCAAAGTCAATTTCTTTGCAAGTCTTGTGTTTGGTTTATTGGTTATTGAAATGCAATCCTGTGTAGAAATAATATTCTCAGTGGTGACATGGGTTAGAAAGAATGGTTGTGATTAGTCCAAGATTAGGCCAGGAGCCAACTGATCCAGCAAAAGTGATTATTATCATAGTGTACCCAGGAAATCTTGGAAAAATAATTTGATTTCCATAATTGTACATATCCGAAATGAAAAAAAAAAAACAAATCAAAAACCCCAACAACACTTCATTTAATGAAACCAGAACATAAAAGGTGGGGAAAGACAGAGCTGAAATAAAACAACTCAGCTTGTCTTTCAGGTCTGTCTACTCGTCTCTTCTTCTTGGTATTCAAGTCAAGAAGCACACAGGAATACAACACCAAATATAACCGTAGAAGAAAAATATAATAAAAGACAGCTATTTAAAAAAAAATCACCAAGGAAAGGAAATTTCACTGGAAATCTATCAATGATTTTCAAGAGTAATATTTTGCTTGCTTAAAAAAACGTATGATCCCCATATCCTTTACACAACAGGATGGGTCTCAATCTTAGAACACAGCACCGAGACACTGCTGCCTGCACAGCGTAACTGTCCGCATGATCAAGGGCATGTTCTTTTCATTTTTATCAGAGACTAGAAAAGCTTAAGGAGCTACAAACACATCCATTTTCAGTGTTAGCTGCATGTCCTAGGGTTAACATAAGGACAATCATTTAGAAATCAAGATCCAATGAAAGAGAAAAATGACAGGCATTTGGAAGGGAACTATACCAAGAGAAGAAAACAACCCTCAGCTGGGAATATTAAGTCACAGTCAATCATGTCAAAGCTGGTGGAGAACAGCGCAGCAAGTTTACTGATTTCACATCCAAGTGAATCAAAAAGTCATAAAATTCCAGTGGAGTGAAATACAACAATACAGGATTTTCCCTTACTGGATCTGCTGTTTTCAGGTAGAGGTGTTGTGCTAGATTCAGCTGGAGCAGAGGTAATTTTCTTCACAGTGGCTGGTATGGGGCTGTGTTGTGGATTTGTGCTGAACACAGGGTTGATAATTTTTGACATTTTTGTTATTGCTGAGCAGTAACACAGCTGTTACACAGAGCCAAGGCCTTTTCTGCCTCCTCGTATTGCCACAGTGGCAAGGGGGCTGGGGATGCACCTATTTACAACAGGTGGTTCTTGATTTATAAAAAGAAATTCAACTGTGCCAGGTCTCCATTCAGATGGCAACATAAGCAGAGAAGTATACCGTGAATACTCAGCATATATCCATAGAATGACTTAATCAGGATCCTTATTACAATTACATTGCATACATATACATGAACAGCGTGAATTGTATAAAGGAAGAGGATAATATAACCAAGCTAGAATTTTTATTCCAATACTGGCTATCCACATAGAAAATAAAAATGCCAATTTCCTGGCTCAGAAATCTTTTTTAGGTGTAGAGCCTATGACAATATCCTCTTTCTAACTGATTACTTCCCATTAGATTTATTTAGAAGGAACTTAAATTTATGAGCAGACAATGAGAAATTGTTTCTTCCCTATGAAGCTACTTGTGTAATATATCTTTGAAGAGTTTGACACAGTTCTGTCACTGTCTTGTTATGGGCCAGTGTAAGCTTCCACTGCAGATGATGGAAAGCAGAAAGATGTGAGCACACATCACGGCCAAAAAAAGACAAGGTTTAGAGCATACACTACCAAGAATTGCAGTTACTAAGCTCCCTCTTCAGCCTTTGTTTTCAAAGGCTTAACAGACTAACATCAACTCCAGAACAAAAGCAAAAACCATTTGAAGGAACACAACTGATTGAATATTAAAAGAAGAACAAAAATCAGTCATGTTTCTCTACAGTCCATACACAGCCACCCTTGAGATTTTATTTCAGTTGAAGACATTATCTAAAAATATTTCCCAAACAGAAATATGCTAGCATGTTTTTTTGTAAAGGAATTACATACAGGTCAACGTGCTGTGTATTTAATGACAGGGACAGTCCCTGAAACAAGAAAGGGTGATTTGGAAGCAAGATGAATCCCTGATGGCTCTATAATGAAAATAGCTTTTCCTATATACACAGTTGCTCTAAACGGCCTTCATTACTTGGAAGAGTAAAACCAAGCTGTTGGCATTATTTGGAGCCTCAATAACATTATATTTTATCTACACTCTGTGACCTCAAAGGCTGGACCAATTGCTCTTTGCTTTGAAGAAGTTTTTGAGCTTAATGCAGGATGGCCAAGGTACAATTCTAGAGTCTGTGTTGCACAGTAGGTCAAACCAGCCACAATTCTCAGGTTAGCACTGCACAAATAAAGGAAATCAAGCTAATGGCTAAGATAAAAAGCAGTTTCTCTATAAATGCATGTGAACACAGCCTACTATTCATAGCTACTTAGAGTTTTAGGAAGAGAAGACCTAATTGTGAGGATTTTTTTTTTTTAACATAAAAATCCAGGAATGAAACCCTCAGTTACAAACCTCATGAATTCTCCTGGAACCACTTGCCCTATGACAAAAATAATGTTCCACATAGCAGGACAAGAAATCAAGCACATTAGCTTCTGAAGGAAAAAGTTACTATTTGTTGTCAAGTAGCAAATTACATTTAGGTAATTCCAACAAATCTGGCCTCTTTCTCCTTTTCGTAGAAATCTCAGATGCTTTGCTTTTCTAATTTGGGATAGCAAACACGATTGAAAGAAATGAGCAACCTGAAATTGAAGTCTTGACAACTTACAGAATCACAGAATTATCAAATTATTAGAATTGAAAAAAGCCTTAAAAATCATCCAGTTTCAACTCCTCTGCCATAGGCAGAGACACCTTCCACTAGACTTTGCTCAAAGCCCCATCCAGCCTAGCTTTTAACATTCCCACCACACTCTCTAGGCAACCTGCCCCAATTGCTCACAGTAAAGAATTTCTTCACCGTATCTAATCTAAATATGCTCTCCTCCATCTTAAGGCCACTCCCCCTTGCTCTATCACTACATACCCTTGTGGAAAGTCCTTCTCCATCCTTCTTGCACCCCTTTAGGTCCTGGAAAGCTACTGTAAGATTTCCCTGAAGCCTCCTCTTTTCTAGTATGAACAGCACTAACTCTCACAGCCTGCATTCATACCAGAGGCACTCCAGCCCCACAACTAACTTAGCAGCTGTCCTCTGCTCTTGTTCCAACACATTCTTTCTGGTGTTGGGGAAAGCACTCCAGGTGGACTCTAACTAGAGCAGAGTGGGGGGAGAGACAATCCCCTCCCTTGCCCTACTGCCCATGCTCCTTTGGATGCAGCCCAGGACAGTGTTGGCTTACTGGGCTGTGAGTGCACATTGCCAAGACATGTTGAGCTTCTCATCCACCATCACTGCCAAATATTTCTCTCCAGGACTTCTCTCAGTCCCAGTTTTTCTCCCAGCTTGTACTGATACTTGGGATTGTCACAACCCACATGCAGGATCTTTCACTTGGCCTTTCACTTGGTTGAACTTCAGGAAATTACCTACCTCTCAATCCTGTCAAGATCCCTCTGGCAAGCCTTCTCTCCAGCATGACTACCACACCACACAGATTGGAGTCATCAACAAACTTGCTGAGGGTGCACTTGAATCCTCCGGCCACACCACCACCAAGGATAGTGCTAAAGACTGACGCCTGAAGACACCACTTGTCAGTGCTCTCCCCTTGGACATTGAGCCATTGACCCCAACTCTTTAAGTGTGACCTGGCAACTCCTCATTCAGTGAGTGGTTCATCTGTCAAACCCACATGTCTCCAGTTTAGTGACTAGGTTATAGCATATAAGGATAGAGGGCAGAAGACAAGGTTGATTTCATAGAACTACAGTCTGCATTCCTAAAGGAGACGTAAGGGCAAATCAAAGAACAGCTGAGTAGTCATGTACTGAAAATGTGTATTTCAAGGCTTTTGTTTGGCTTTACATCATTTATTAAAACAAATTCCAACAGTTAGTTAAACAAAGCTGCTCTTCAGTCAAATAGCTCTTGCTCTAAGAAACATTCGCCTGACTTACTTTCAACTTCCATCTCCTTACTTTCATCCGTTTATTTTTTTTTATTCTATAATTTTACTTCAGATCATTCTTTATTCCTCTCAGTGATCATTAATTTAAAATGAAAGGTTCCTTGGGTTTCTTAGTCAGTTTATTCAGTCTGTTAACTAGTCTCTCATAGGTCAGCTCCATCCCATAAGCATTCCATTTTTTTTCTTCCAACTTTATTCAGTCTAAAGAGGAATAGACCATTGCAGGTTTATGCAATAGCAAGCTGTTAGTGACAGATTAGTGACCAGAACACTATGACAAAAGCAAAACAAGCAAAATTAATAATCCCTGGAATATTGATAATACAAGTTTATAAAAATAGTCCACACACTTGGGGCTCTTTGCAACGCCCTTCTTGGCAAACTATATTAATTGCATCAGTGTCCTGGAGTATATCAGGATTAATTTAAGAGAACCTTTGTGCAATTTGGGTTTTTTTAACATCACATGTTACACCTTAAAACTCAATCTTTGTCATTCAGTTAAGAATATGGTATTAATTCAATACTATGCTATAGAATTTTTTACCTCCTTTTGATAGGTGTTAGGCTTGGTGTCCAGTTTACAATCACTAATGTCAGATTACATCATTCCCAAGTCTATTACAGCAACACTCCATGGCTTTTCTTCTCTGTACTGTTTCTTAAAAGTATGATGCACCAATATCTCCATTTATACAAAAGGTTTCATTTTCTGTACATAAATCATTTATATGTACATGTTACTTCAGTTCCATAAACAGAACAATGTTCATTGTCTCAAAGAAAGAAATGAAACAAATATTGTAAGCAATTACTATAGTAAAAAAGAAACAGTCCTCTCAAGTGCATTGTTAATTCACAGAACTTGGTAACTGTAGCTAAAACAAAACTTAAATTGCAGCCTTGTTGGAAGTTATGGTTTTCAATTCTTCTATAATGTATATATAAATATAGCTCAGGAGATGAAAATAAATAAACATGGATTGGATCATACCAGGAGAAATAAACATTACCATTGGAAGATACCTCTGGAAGAGTGGACAGCACTTTTCCTGAATTTTTGTCTCAGTACTACCAAACACACTGCATGAGTCTTTATTAAAAAAAATTCACCCAAATGTGAAAGTATATTTTTAACTAGTTCATGATGACATGTTCATTTACCATTTCAATCAGACATAATTTTGCTCCCTTATGACTAATGACTGATTAGTGAATTGCTTTTATGCCAAAATAACTGTTTCTAAATATGTTCTTAAATAGATATAATGATTGCAAAAAAAAATTACAACAGAAAAAAAAGAAGAGCATTTAGCAACAACTGTGCTCCAAATCACTTTCAGCTAATGAATGCAGTGACTTGTAAAGGCAATACAGAAAGTTTTAGGGGAAGAGTTCAATGAAAATTTATCTTTAGGAAGAAATAAGGAACTATTACTTATTTAGTGCATCTCAGCAAGTATTTCAGAATAGTGAAACTGAGCATACAGTGTTACTTAAAGTAAAAGCTATTGTCTAGAAAGAGAGCTACTGGTATGCTATTGAAATCAAAACTGGAGCTGGACATGAAGCGTAACAAAAAAGCTTTCCATAGGAACACCAGCAACACAAGGAAGACAAAGAGAAGAGTGGGGATATAGTGACAAAGACATGGAAAAGTCTGTGTTGTGGAGTGACTTTGCTTTCTCAGTGTTTATAGGCGAGGTCTGCTCTCCAGCCTCTCTAGATCCTACAATAACCAGTAAAGTTCAGGGCTGGAAGCGCTGCCCACAACACAAGAATATGAAGCTAGACACCACTTAGGTAAATTGGGTGCACAGAAGTCCATGGGAGGCATCCAAAAGTGCTTATGAAACTTGCCAACATTATAGTGAGACATCTATTGTTGTAAGGCTGTGGTGTCAGGAAGAGTCTTGATAACTGAAAAATACAAATACTGTGTCCATCTTCAAGAAGGGTAAGAGGAAGATCTGGGGAACTAAAAGGTGGTCTTCTTAATTTCAGTCTGTGGTATGACTACAGAACAAATCAAAACAAAAAGTTCACAGTTCACAAACTGGAGGAAGCTTTTAATCTACTGATCAGCATCTTAGTCATTTATAGGAATCTTGATGAATTGCAGAAGTACACTTGAAGAGTCTTCATGAAGTTCAAGGAAGGAAATGTGAAGTTTGGCACCTGGGGAGGAATACTCCCATGCAACAGAACTGGTTGGGGACTGACTGGCTGGAAGCTAGCTTGCAGAGAAGAAGCCGAGGGCCTGATGGACAAGTTGAACAGGAATCAGCAGTGTTTCCTTACAGCAATTAAGGTAAAACATATAGTGGTCTGCATTAGTAGGAGTATAGGAAGGACATCAAGTAAAGTGATCCTTCATTTTGCTAAGTATTATGAAAACACCTCTGAAGTACTGTGTCTCTTTTGGGCAGAAAAAGAGAGATGAACAAACCAGAGTCAAGTGAAGAGGGTCAGTGCACTGGAGCATATGATGTCATTTGAGCCAGTAAAGGTGCTAAGGGGAAAATCCAGCTGATGATCTTCTTAAATGGATGGTTACACAAAATTCAAACTTCAGAGCAAAAGGCAAGGGCCAATTAACACAAGCTGCAGAAATGAAAGTGTGATCAGATGTTAGAGAAAAAAAAAAAACATGAATGTGACCTGGAACAAGTTTCCCAGTGTATTAAAAAACACAACTGCTTACAGAACTGCTGCAAATTCTTCCTTTGCTCAAAAAATGTCCCCTAGCCCATCTTTTCATGTTTTACTGGTCAGTCAGTCTTTTGTGTCTCAGCTTGAAACACCCAGCAAGTATAAATCACATGAGAAAATTACTTTAATGTAAATGAAGCTAATTGTTTGGTAGAAGGGACAATTGTTTCATATTTCCAGAACTAACTAGAGTCAGCTCAATCTTGTTTACCTGCCCAACTGTTTTTAAAACTGCAAATCTTGGCAGGTAAAAACCCAACTATCTCAGTCAGGAAAATTCACACTATGTATCCGCCAACAAGCAGAATGGGAGAAAATTGAAGATATTATTAAGAAAAACAAAATCAAAAATCAATCAGCCTCATACTCATTATCCTAGGACATACAACATGGCAAAAGAGACCGCCAAATTGCATTAAATACTAATGGTCCATTCTCTTACAGAAAAGAAATAACACATTAGTTGTCAACAACTTTTGGCAGCTGTTAGTAGATTATCATGGGATTAGGTGTTTGAAGTTTGTAGACAAAGTATTTGTTTGACAGAGTTGAAGGTTTAATTGCAAGTTTTCTAAAACCTTTATGGTTTGCAGAGAAGTTTTCAGGGCAATGCACCTATAACCAGGAATTTAAAACCAGCAGGAATGTTGAGGCCCTGAGGCCACTATCAGGCTATTGTCTCTGTTCACCTTTCCATGTGCTACCCTCACCCCCAGACCCCATTTCAGCCCAGTCTGGGACCACCAGTCTCAGCTCCAGGACTGCCCTGCAGCATTTGGTCTCCAGCTCTGCTGTTAAGGAAACTTCTCTGTCTGACCATACAAGAATGATTCAGTCACACTTGTTCCACCTGAGCTGAAACCTTTGCAGCAATGCACACCCCTACACTCACACCAGGTTTCCTTACCAGTTCCCAAGTTTCCCATAGCAGTACCTCAGGTTTCCAGGTCCTTAAAACAATTTAATCTTGGTACAACAAACAGCAAAAAACCAGCCTGAGCTGGTGGCTTTCAGGAAGGACCCCAAACAATGTACTCCCTGGGCTTTCACCCCTCAAGGTCTAAATGCTGGAAAATCCAGAGTCATTGGCTCCTGCTGTGTCCAGTCACCTGGATGGGCCACAGGTGCCCTTTGTTATGTGAAGGCTCAGCTGTTCACAGCCTCTTGGCTCAACCTGCAGCTCCATCAGAAGCTCCACACATATGTTCCTCAAGGCTGCTCCTGTGTGTTCTGTGATGTTTGAGGACGCACATGCATACTTACGAGTTACAAACTTTGTGTTCCAAGCTGAAAGTAACCCGAGTAGATTTAGAAAATACTCAAAGATTTTTATCTCCTCACAGCAAAATAATTCACAAAACTTTTACAGGCATAAAGTCATTTATGTTACAGCTGGAATTTTGGCAGCAAAATTCAAAACCCAATTATCTACATAAGCCATGCAAATAACTTCTCTATTGAACGTCTTCTATGACCTTCAGTTATCTTCATTATTTTCTCTTCTAAGACATTTGAGATTCACTTTTCTTTGGACAGAAATCTTTTGTAAAGATCTGTCAGCAGTGTTTGTCAGTGTTTTGCCAATATATATATGTATTTGACATCCAAAAGTAATCTTCATGCCCAATTAAAACAGGTTCATACTAAATCAATATCAGAAGTTAATATTTTGCCCTTACTAAAATAGGCTGTCTTCTGCTTCAGCTAACACAAAATACACACCATGACTCAGATTGTATTTGATTTACCTGTTCAAAAAAGGAAAGCAAAATAAAAGCTATGTTTACAAAACTACTGGAAGTAGGATGTAATTTTCCACAGCAGCCCATATATTGAGACACCCAAGGTAAGGTGTTCATGGAGTCTAACAGACAGTCTTGAGCTTACTCTGGATGTGACTCAACAGATCTTGACCTAAAAAAAAGCCTTTTTACTCTTCAGAGTATCCTGGTCCAGGCTGACCATCAAAGAGAGACAATTCCTGGCCAACAGTAATGAGCCCTCTGTGCTGGGATGTCTGTCTTCAAAGAGAGGTGGATTACAGCACAGCCAAAAAAAATACCTTACCATTAGTAAGAAAAGCCTGACAGTGAGTGCAGGATGTCTTACCTAAGCTCATCTTAGCTGATTTTAGCCTGGTCAGTAGTGATAGCAATAGCCTAGCAATCAGATACTTATTCTCTGAACCTGATCTAAATTAATTTTGGCTGATAACAATTCATTATGGATGGGATTGCCTGCGATTCTAACTTAAATGTGTCATGGAAGAGAGCACTCAGACTATAAATATTAATCCTAAAAATTAATAAATTAATAAATAAATAAACAAAACTAAGTCTTGATGGTCCTCATCACTTCTAAACTAAAGGTGAAAACACTTGATATTGATTCCCCCATTCTCAAACACACACCTTCCAGAATCTAAGTCCCACCCTAATCACTTTGCTAAAAGGTAGACTGAAAGTTGTTTCATGTTCTCCCTTTTTCCTGAATATCAAAACACAGACAAATAAATACTGCAAGATACATTTGGGTTTTGACAGAAAAAAAGAAAAAAGGACAAAATAAAACCCCAGTAATCATTATGTTGATTCATCATTATAGACTTTTTTTTTTAATGCCACCACACATCTGGGATCTACTGTACTTCTTTAGGTAAAACATGTAACATCAGTAAATTCCAAGACATTTACTTTGAACTTCACCTCCAAACTGAAGTGACCAACCTGACTCTTCCTCACTGTATAAGGAGAAATGGTTGGGCACCCATCGTTGTTTTCCATGTGTCCACGTGGACAGGTAATCAACATATGTTACAGTCTGCTTTTCCTAGACCTCTCCCTGTGAGATGAACTGATCCACCTCCAGAACCTTTTCTGGATTAAAAACCATTCAGCAAAATCTACTGAAGTTTATAAGTAGTTCAAGGGCAAGCAAAAATACATTTTCTGGTAGCCTCCCTAGTTACCAATCAAACAAAAGAGCTCCAGTTGAGCTGCCATGCTTTTCTGCTTATTCCTGTCAGCAACCCAAGGACAGTGCACACGGTTTCATGTAGACCCAGCCTACAGCATCACCAAATAGTTGGGGTGGAAAGGAACCAGTGCTAACCAGAGGGGAAGTATCACCTCCCTCAACCTGCTATCTCAGCTCAGTGCAGCCTAAGAAACTCTTGGTCTCTTTTGCTGCAAGGGCAGGTTCGTGGTCAGCCCGGTTCCCATCAGAACCACCTGTTCCATCTCTGAAGCCAATTCATTAACAGCATTCATCCCTATGCAGCCCCTTGAAAATCTTCATAGCAGAGCTCTGCTCTCTGTGTTGGTCCAGCATGGAAGTAAGAAATGGCTGCATAGGATTTGGCTGACCTATTGGGGTATTCATCCATTGAGGGAAGGAACTGGCTGCCAGTACAGCGTCAAACAAAGTATTATTTTATAAATCTCATTTGCAATGTTCAAATCTCTTTGCTTTGACTGTCAAACGTCTGGAAAACTGTAAAAAAAAATAAACCTACAAGTCTGGAGCACTTTGGGGTTGGTGCGTATCAGGATACATGAAAGAATTTTGATAGTAGGACCTTAAGAACAGAACAGGTTCCAGTTATCACAGAAGGGGTTACAGAGAGAACCTTGCTTCTCAGTGACCTAGAGGGCTCAGCATAAACCAATGGGCTCAAACACAGCAAAAAGATGAATAAATAGCACATGGGTTTTTTCTGGGACTGTGGTATTTTAATTGAACTAACCTGTAAGAGAAATGCTCACCACGCTCACCAGCTAGCCAACACTGCCAATGTGGCAATTATTTTCAATTACACTTTTTTCCTCACAAAAGAGAGTTTTTTTTCTCCATCTGTAAAATGTAAATATAACATAGCATTCAAAAGACAACAATTCAGACCCAATTAAGCTTAAATCCTGAAAACTAATTCATTTCCTCTCATAGTTTGAATTTAGAAACTTGGTGGTACATTATAGCCCACTTAGTCAATTTATAATAAGCAAAATTTATTCATTGAGGAAAAGTCCCTATTTGCACTGACTGTAACCCTGTCTCACAAATGGCTGAATGACACAGTGACCAGAACAAAACTGGGCTGGACACTGAACAATGAACTGACTATACCTTAGCATGTATGCACTGCACTGGGTACGACTGATCAGAAGATACAGAGAATTAAAGCTCTCTCTCCCTCTCCATATGCAAATAAACACCATATTTAAACAGTCACAGGCAGATCAGAATCTGGCTCTTAGTATTCCTGTCTTTATTACAGTCACATTTCTGCTTCTGAAGGCATATCCCATCAGATTCTAAATCATTCTGATTGTGGTAATTTCCATATTTCACTAGACCTTCTACAATTCTGTAGTTATTGATGTTAACTACAAAAAGAATAATCCCCAATTTCTCCAGTACTGAACAGTGATTATCTCCCCAGACCCTGAGGGTGACTTTGAAAAGAATGTTAGTTTTCTCTAATGGAGATATGTAAACAGATGTTATATTTGTCATCTGAATAAGCTTTCCAGAATGATCATTAAAGTCACTTACCCATATGGAACGTCATATGTACCTACTGTTTAACTAGGCAAAGCATATTCCTTGGTCTGAAGAAAATATATAATTTGTGATATCTTAGGAACAGCAAAGAAAACAATTTTATTTTTGGTCTGGATGAAACTGTTTTCAAGAATCCTGTCTCACCTGCAGCACAACAGTGTGCACAGACAAGCAAGATCTTATAGATGAAATCACTTACTTATTTCTGTGACTGCTGGCTTTGACCAGCTCTTCTGCCAAAGTGTTTCTGTGTTTCACTAGGGAAGCCATTTAAAATAACATTATCACCTGTGGTCATTGCATATGCCTAGTTTTCTCACTATTGAAGTTGAAAGCTTTGGGTCTAATTTGCAATAAGATCAAAAAATCACCAAAAAATGCATCTGATGTCAGCACGAATTTTCTCATATATTTCGCCTGCTTTACAAGGCTAAGCAAATCCTGAATTATCAAGCATAAATAAATCAAACATCTAAAGGTAGTGTGAAAGTGGGTATAGGTTTTCAGTTTGAGTTTTTTGTTTGTTTGTTCATTGGTCTGGTCTTTTTTTTATTTCCCTGTGCTTTAATTTACCCTAGAATTTGTTATCTGAATGATTATGTTTCCTCTCTCCCCTCCTGGTTCCCAGCTGCACTTTCCTTATCCTGTTTTTCACAGAACCTATCAAGACAGATGGAGACATATAACAAACTAATGCCCAGTTTCAAAGCTACTCAGACTCAAAATGTGGCTGTGTTAACACAGAGCTGTTCCCAAACTCATACAGTCTGTTTCTCAGTCAGACTTGTTATACTGGGGCATAGAACAGAAAGACTCTGTGCTTTCAGTTCCAATAAACATCCACATCTAAGGATGGAGTGACTTGTTATGGCAAAAGGCTGACTTCATCTTGAAGCTAATCATGCTTAATCCCTGGGAAAATAATACCCATGCACTTAGGTTAGCAGTGGGAGCAGTAAGAACGTTCAGCATGTGCAAGAAAAAATAGCTCTTTGAAGACTTAATTATTATCTCTAGCAAATGTATGGAGAGCCTTTGTGATTCTGGATTGTAACTCAGCCAAATTTGTTTGCATTTTCAAAAGCACCACCATTAAAGAAAATAATCTGGCTCTTCTAGAAGTGCTGGAATGTCAGGAATACAAAAATATCAGTCCATAAATGACTAAATTATGGATAAAAAATGGTCAGATCAGCTAGCTTGATGCAGACACAGAACATGGAAAATTTTAGTTTAACATTTAAAATTTTTCAAAGTTATACACTGAGAAATGTTTGTACAGAGAGAATCAAGCCATTCTAATAGTAAAAGATGTTATCAGTTCTGCCTACCTTTGCTGGTTTTAGCTGGGCTAGAGTTAATTTTCTTCATAGTAGGTGGTACAGGGCTGTGTTTTGGATTTGTCTCCTGGAAACAGTGTTGGTAACACAAGGGTGGTTCATTACTGCTGAGCAGTGTTCACACAGAGCTGGAGGCTGCTCCTCACCCCACCCCACCAGCAAGGAGACTGGGGGTGCACAAGCAGCTGGGAGGGGACACAGCTGGGACAGCTGACTGACTGACCATAGGGATATTCCAGACCACAGGGAATCATGCTCTGCAGATAAAGTCGGCGGAGAAGGAGGAAGTGGAGGATATTTGGAGTGATGATGCTTTCCTTCCTAAGTTCCCATTAGGTGTGATGGAGTGTTGTCCTAGGGATGGCTGAACACCTGCCTGACCATGGGAAGTGGTGGACAAATTCCTTCTTTTGTTTTGCTTGCACAAGCAGCGTTTTATTTACCAGCTAAACTGTCTTTATTTCAACTCATGGGTTTTCTCACTTTGACCTGTCTAGTTCTCTCCCCGATCCCAGTGAGGGGAGCAAGTGAGTGGCTGTGTGGGGCTGAGCTGCTGACTGGGATTAAACCATGACAATATCAAATTCAGCTGTGATAGCTATGATGTAATAATTATAATTACTTTCTCCAGTTAAGTAACTTTGGTTTTACTAAGTCTAAAATTTATCTCAACCAGACTTTTTCCTTGAAATACACTTAAACATTTCCTATATTTTTTTTGGTTTTGTTTTTTCTATAGCATCAGTAGTACAAAAAGAAATGTTGACTCTTTTTTACATCCTCTTGATTCAGACAGTGTTGCATGAGGTACAGATTTCTTTGTCCTCATGGGAGCTGCTCCAACTGGTTCTGCTCTCTTCTACCTTCCCCTTTCCCTTCTTCACTCTCCACATCTGTTCGTTTAACCCTCTAATATTCCCATTATACTTCCATTCCCCTAGCTGAGGCATTGTGACACATTTTATTGGTTTTTACTATTATAAGTATTTCTGTCATAAGAGAAAGGCACTTCCAAGCCTCCTCCTTATTCTTGCTCTCATTTAGATATTTCAGGTACCAAGAAATAAATTTTCAGACCTTCACTAAGAGATTCTCTAATGAAAATTGTTAGCAGTTCTGTTACAAAATGCTTCAGCATCCATCTGAGAGCTGGTAAACATATTAAAAAGAAGATATGCTAGCCAAGACACTTTCAAGTACAGCTTGAATGGTGCTGTAAAGGAGAAACAAGCCACCAGTGTATCTATGAGTGGATCTAGCAAATTCATGTTAATTAATTTTTGTACTTCATTAAAGAAACCAGGAATTAATGGACCACAATTTAATGGACCTTGGAATTTACTTCTCATCCCTGTCCTGTGACAATCCAAAGTATCTTAATGACAGTATCGACCAAATTAGCACAGACTTTCATTTATTATATTCTTGTTGAAATTAAAAGTAATGAGATAAAGTACATAATAAGGAAAACAGCAAATAAATGAACATGGATTAAATATAAAACACATTACTCCTTTTACAGCCTTTAAAATATGACTTTTTTTGAAGGTTACCGTTATCAAACACATTATCAAACACTCTTAGAATCACAGTATTTTATAATGGTTTGGGTGGAAGGGACTAGATCATCTAGTTCCACCCCCTCTGCCATGGGCAGGGTGCCTTCCACTGGACTAGGATGTTCAGAGGTCTGTTTAACCTGGCCTTGAACACTAGCAGGAATGTGGCATCCATAGCTTCTCTAGGCAAATTGTTCCAGTGCCTCACCACCCTGATAATGAAGGATTTCTCCTAATAGCTAATCCAAGTACCCTCTTGCTGTTTAAAGCCATTCTGTCTTATCAGAACAGGCCCTGCCAAAACGTTTGTTCCCATCTTTCTTATAGGCTCCATTTTGGTCCTGGAAGATGCTAGGTCGTCTCCCCAGAGCCTTCTCTTTTCCAGTAAGAACAACCTCAACTGTCTTAGACTGTCATCATTGGAGAGGTGCTCCAGCCCTCTGAGCATCTTTGTGTCCTTGTCCAGACTTTCTCCAACACATCCATATCCTTCTTATGTGACAACACTCCAGGTGAGAGTCCCACAAGAGCGAAGTAGAGGTGCAGAGTCCTCTCCCTGGCCCTGTAGCAGACCCCCACTATGATGGCACCTGTCCCTGCCCTCCCTTTAATCCTGACCTGTAAGCTTGTGGTCTCCTCCTCACCCATCCCCAGGAGGAGCTCTGTGAGCTCAGGCTGGTCAGGGACATTGAGCAGAAGGAAAACAACACAACTCATTTGAAGATAAACAGATGAGCCCGTGCTAAATGTAACTGGTGCACTTGACTGATGATAACTTTTCCCCTACTGAATACTCTTAATGACAACATCAGATTTAAGTTTATTGTGCTGTTAGTACCAAGTGAAAACAATAAGGGCATGTGGGTTTCCAAACAAAGAACCATTTCATTTAGTGAGTCTGTACTGGACAAGTCTCTGCAGTAGTACATGTTAAGAGCTGAACTTCAACAAATATAGAACAAAACAAGAGATGAAAGTCTCTTTTTCTACATAGCTCAGGCATCATTAAAAGGAGTTACTGCTGAAATCTGAAGCGCAGTAATTGCCTGGCACTGCCTCCCTGTGTCATTCTGCCCTGAGTGCTTTTGTGCATCCAGGTTAAACCCCACTGCCAAGGGCAAACTGCAGAAGGGCACAGGGAAGGTGGCATGACACTGCTCTTGTATGGAGCCAGGCGCTCTGCAGGAGCTACCTTGGGCTGTTTCCCAGTTCTTTGAGACACAATTAATGAGGCCAAGACATAGCTTCAGTCAAATTCAGTCTCTCTCAGAGCAGAGCCCTTGCTACAGCAAAAACCTTCACAAGGTGCAGTGATCTCCTACAGACAGTGACCCTGCCTGCAGCACCTGAAGCCACAGGGGTGCTGAGTGTGTGATAACACACTCCAGTACATCAGTCCCTCCAGCACCCCTGCTTCCAGCAAGATTCCTTATGCCAGTGCTGGCAAGCACCCCCAACACTAGAGTCTCCACTAGCAGGAGAGGGAGGAGAGAGAGAAGAGGGGACAGGAACAGCGCAATGGAATGCTGTCCCCCCTAAAAGTGATACGGAGCTCTGGACAGGTAGAAGAAAGCCATGACAAAAGTAGCAGGTGTCATCAGTTCTGTGGGTGTTTTTTACCAGTTCCATGTTGAGTGTTTTTCCCTTTTTTTTAGAATTCTGAGGGTTACTTGTCAACAGGGAGGCAAGAGCTACAAAATCAAATTGTGAAATTTCATCAACTGCACTCGTAGAACACAAATTAGGTTTCTTCATGATATCAAGCAAGCTTTTTTTACATAAAAGAAGTTTAAGAATGCTTTGATGACCAGACTTTTCAAATTAAGTGGGTTTTTTCTTAAATAGTTAACACCTGATGTAAAAGTAATTTTTAAATTCTTTTGATCCCAGTAAATGAATTACAGCAGATTATTAACATTTCAATTTACACTAAGTGCATTTACATTTAAATTAACCGTATTTAAATACAACTTTGATTATTTTTAATGCTAATATAGCAATTCTTAAATTCCTTATGAACTTTTTTTTTCTGACCAAATACATTCAAAATGCCTTGAAGTAGTATTCAAAATAATGGATATAACAAATCTGAATAAATTTTGCTAAAGGACTGATCAAATATAATTAATAATTAGGAGTAGTTTCACATGATTGAAAGTATAAACCCTGACACTTTCCTAGATGCTTTTAGTAAATAATAGTATCTTTGCTATATATTTCTTTTAGAAGTTACTTTAATGAGTCCCCCCTTTTTTTTTCTCTCTCTCTTCTGAAAAGTCCTTTAGTGTTGCTTCTAAGGGGTCAAAAATATGTGAATATTTAAGGTTCATACTAGTCTATCAGCCTCCTGAAACAGTTTCAATGGATACACAGTATTTTTTCCACAACATTGAAAATACAACAATTTTGTCTATCTTATTTTACATATAACTACCTGCATGTGCCAGTTTGTGTCCCCTTTGTTAATGTTCAGTGATTGTACAGCCAATCAGCCAGGACCAAAACAGATACATTATTTAAATAAATTTGCAAGTGATTGCATACTTGAAAAGGTCACTGTACAGACTAAAGAGCCCTACAAGAATCACACACTCTAAAAGAAATAAAAAGATTGAAAGTTAAGCAAGATCAACTCGTAGTTTTCAATATAGTAACTTGGCCTTGAATTGTAATTGCCTGTTAAACCTGCTACAGTAAGAGAAATGTTTTCAATAATATTTGAGAAATTTAGAGACCCATATCACATTCTTAAATGTTTTCTCAGTAATAATTCTGGGTAAATACTGATTTTTTTTCTACATTTCCTCATTTGGCTTCAACAAGCTTTCTAAAATTTAGGATATTCATTACTTGTTCCTTCACAGCCTGCAAGATTTGAGCCAAGAATTAAGGTTTTTGGAAGTTAACTGCTGACTGTATGTGGTTGAAAAAAAAAAGGGAAAGTGTGCAAAAGAGCTAAATATAACTTGAATTTACATAGTATCTTCAGAGAAAAGGGTGCATAGTAATTTAATATACCTTAAATAAAGCACTTTAGGTTGGGGCAAGGGAGGGTGAAATCAATCCTCAGTCATTAACAGAGAAAAAATAATGCTAAATAAATTAGAAAATATAATAATGACAATAAGTGGCCTAAAGATAAACTCAATAAAATAAACAGGATATGTAAAATGGCAGAATATTGATGTCTTTTTGAAGATATTTTTTCAATATCAATCTCACAAAAGTTGACTTTTCTTTCCTGGGCTCAACTCTGGCCAGTTGTAGAAAACTGGAGAATCAAAATTTTAAGGAGAAAAATTTGAAATAAAATCACACAGCTGTCATCTTGTCAGCAGCTACAGGAAAGCAACCGTTGGAACAAGACATCCAGAGAGGTTCTGCAGTCTCAATCCTTGGAGATTTCCAAGACCAGGTTGGACAAAGTGCACAACAACTGCCCATGAAATCAAAATTGACTCATTTTTGAGCAGAAGTGTGGACTGGAGTCGTTCCGAGGAGGGCTCTAAAATCTAAATGACTGCATATATATGCTATGAAGATTAAATACCAATAAATGAGCTTGAAATCTTTAAACATTCATGTCTACATTTCTATAGCTTGCTGCTTTTCATTTTTTTTTTTTCCTCCTCCAGTATTTGTACTCACAAAGATACTTGTCCTTTTGCTTTCTTTCCAATTTCTGAGGGCTTATCTGGACTACAAACTCCTGAACTGCTTTTCAAATACTTTCCAATTCTTTGCCAATTAATTTCATGCAATATTTTACACTTTGTACTTTTGAGCTTTTTGTAAAAGCAAGTTTGCCTTTCTGTTGCCCAGTAATTGTGTGACTCCCTCCTAAAATTTCAAAGTTGAAATTATGACCACTGGAACAGAACATTTTTCCAAATATTAACTATCACACTGAAGCATGTGCAATCTCTTTGTTTCAATTCAGTGCAGAGCTTAAAGGGAGATTGCATTTGCTCATAGAGGCCAAATAGTGCTGCTGGTTTTTTTTAAGATAAATATGTAAAGTATCCAACCTTCTTGTTTAGCAATAGTAAAGTGATATCTGATTCAAAGCACATGCAAAAGAAATTTGGCTGAAGGAGTCACACAAAGGTGTCAAATCATCAGATGGAGTCAAGGAATTTCAGTACAAAATTCTGGCTGAAATCAAGATAGATTCAACTATGCTCAGACTTGGCCAGTGCTTACACAATAGTTTAAATAACTGGCAATGTGCTTTTTTTCTCATAGGCGACAGAATTCTGAGTGCTGAAAAGTATTTGTGTAGAAAATGTAGAAAACATTTCTTTATCCCCCTATTTTACACTTCTGATCCGACATGACAGGATCATTGACAGAAGGATGAATATATATAAAGGTCTTCAGTTGTCATTCAACATTTTGTTTGTGTGTATATATATATTTATATATTTCCATTATATCTGTATGGTTCTATGATTTCAAGCAATAAGAATATAAAATTGCTATGTGGAGTCTTGGAAGTATGAAATCTCTGTAACCTGCCACAGCTCCATCATAAACCTGCCAGGCAAATGCTTGCACATGCCTTGCTTCCTTCCATCCATCTACCATCCATTTTGCTTCCTAAACTGTTACTTGTGTCTGTGCTCTCTGCAGTGCTCCTGCTGCAGATGGTATCACAGCAAAGGGAGCCCTCTTCTCTCCTCATTTCTCCTGGAAACAGCAGGTCCTCTGCAGAAAGTGGTCTGGTGTGTTCTTTAACACATGAATTGATCTGTCAGTTAACCCTTGATCACACAGATACCATGTTGCTTTCCATATTTCCTGTTGCCTGGACTCCGCTGCTCCAGAGACTTACTGGCCATAATTCCATGTTTCTGTTGAAAAACATTTTAATTCTCAGTGAAAGATTATACTTCAAAGCTTGGCATAGGTAAACTGCTAATATATGGTGGAAAATTAATCACAAGGAGGACAAAAATGTTCTTAAAAATATGACATAGGGCTTCAAAATAATAATTTGTTGGTTTGCATTTGTTATGGGTTTTTTTGTTGGATTTTTCTGCTTTCTTTTGGGGTGGGGGTGTTACTATGTTGTCTTTCTTCATAATCCAGGTAAAACCTGATTGTTGTTATATTGTCTGAATAAAAAAGTGTATGATTGTCTGTATTGAAACTATTTAAGTGAAACAATGGGCCCAGTTAATTTGTGACCTTCTATTTATACATTGCTAAAAGCTTCTATCTAAAAGACACAGTAGCCAGTGTTAATTAATTACAAAATGTAAATAGAATACAAAAGCAGGAACAGACTTCACTATTGCAAAGAGCTTTACATTTAGATGAGTGATGAACAATTATAGCAAATTGCTTCAAGGATGACATCATCTGTTGGAAAAATGGGTGAAGACAGGAAAAAAAAATCCACCCAATGCTTCACCTCAGTACATTTTCTGTGGCCTACAATGTTATTTCTCTCTATAAAGAGTCCCATTTCCCACTTCCTCTCTCAGCCAGGGCTTGTGTGAAAGTTAAAAAGAAAGGGTAAGAAATATTTCAGCCAGCCAGCACTTGTCCTCTGCCAAACCAAGTGCAGTGACTACAGAAGCCACGAGATGGCACATGGTTTGTGCCCTGGTTCTCACAGTAAAAACAAAAGCTTGTGTTAGGAATTAGAAAGATGAGTTACTACAGCTTTATTAGTTCTGTCTTTTTAGCAACAAACATTTTCCGCTTCGTGAGTTCAGCATCTGACTTTATTTGCTGCAACTATTGAAGTTTCATACAGCAGTTTGGTATCATATTTTTTCTAGTTTCAGACCCTGAAAACTGTGTCCTGAAGACAGATAGGATAAACTTTAAAGTAAACACCAGCTTTCCTTCTGCCATAATTCACACAAGACCAGAATGTCCAGCAAGACATTCTTTTGGATTAATAGACACTGACTATTAAGTTCCAAATATCTCCTCTGAGTGTTTTACAGGCTAATTTTACTTTCAATGCATACAGTATAATTATGAAAAGTATCTATAAACTGCTTTCAAGTGAGCTAGCAAAGCAATACTCCAGTTTCCTTAATAAAGCCTCTTTGAGCTGTAGTGTTTCTAGGTTTCAAATATTAAAGCTACATTTTATGTGGTGCTTATCTACCACAGTGACAGGATTCTAAAAGATAGTTTCCAATTCAATTCACAGCAGTCCCATCTACTGGTTATTTATATTCCTAAGCTTGTGTAAAATTATATCATGTTTTCTTTCCAGTTTGGGAATATTTCTCTGGTTTGGATTTTATTAAACCGAATAATCTTATAAGCTAAATTTGTTGTATGCAAGTCAGGCTGCAGTCATATACTAGAGAAGAGATTCATGATACGAAATTCTGTTCTCCAGCTCTATCCCTTTTGATGTCTCCAGTGGAACTCTTGCACCCTAAAAGGACAGGGTTTTCAAGAATCAATTCTTGAAGTCCACCAGCACCTTATATGTGATCAAGTGGTATGGGAACAAATGTATTTAGAAAGTCACTCAGTGCATACTTTTCACAGTTATGCAATGTCTCACTTCATTCTTAACGGTGTTAACACAGGTACATTGTCACACTGACTTATATTAATTTAGTGTAAAAATAGTCCAGAAATATCTGTATGACTAATTGTCTCAATATAATAGATTATGACCAGTTATTAAGGGAATTGCATATTGTGTGAAACAAAAGAAACATTCTTTTATTGTCTTTTGTTCTTTGCCTTTGAAACTCACTACTTTGGCACTTCAAAAAACAACACCAGAAGGCAAGATAACGACAGTGACAGCAGGGGAAGACTCAGGAAGAAGGGGAAGGAAGACTGTATTTCTTTGCTCAAGGATTTGTTTAGGCCATGAAAGATTTATGCAGTATAACAATTATAGATAGGTGTTTTCATTCCCTATCTAATTAGAGTAAAATGGCACTAAGAAATTGAATACATTTTTTATTCCAATCAATTCCATTATTAGAGACACTAGTGTTCAACAAACTGCAATAGCTAGAAGAAAATACATACTACATTAGACTGCATTCAAGCATAAACTCCCATATAGCAGCAGCAAAACAGCGAAGACTTTTGTACACAACTGGTGGCACAGAAAGCTGCCTGCAACCTACATGCAAAAGAAGATACTTAATTCCCCCTCTGTCTTAAAATTACAGCCTGCAAAATATTTATGGCAGACCATTAAGTTGACACAAAATATGTGTCACTCTCCAATGGGAATAGTGACCCTTCAGGTGAGCTAAAGACTGGAAAAATGAACACAAAATATGACATGTACACAGCACAGGTGAACTTTAACTGCCAATTGCTGCTACCATGATAGCACCTGTGAAAGAAGAAACTGGTTCACCAGTAAAAGGGTTCAGCAGAGACCTAATTTAGTCAATGAAAGACTTGCAAGGTTTTCAGACTTCAAAGAACTTCAAACATCAGATACTGAACATACACAGCAATAAAGGCACATAAAGAAAGGTCAGAAGGGCTTCAAACCCATTCTGGAGCACATTTAATATCAGTCTCATTTGACTAGCAGTATGATAGCAACTTCTCTTGCTCAGAGGTCGAAAAAAAAAACCAAAGAATGAGATGAGGACACCTAAAAGGCCACGTTGGACAGGGCTTTGAGCAATCTGATCTAGGGGAAGGTGTCCCTCCCCATGGCAGAGGCTGGAACGAGATGATCTTTAAGGTTCCTTCTGACCCATCCCATTCTGTGATTCTATGATACTAAGGCTGTTTCCAGGATGAACTGAGGTTAGTGAGATATTACAGAAACCACTTGAGCTGTTCCATAAGTCCCAGATGCTATTCCAAGGCCAGAAAGCATGACAGGCAGCAGAAAGTGGCCCTTCCAATCGCAGTACAGCAGACTGAACTTCATCCTGAGTTTACCATCTGATTCATTGCTCTTTAACCAAAGTTTCCAAAGCTGTAAATCAAATCACCTACCACAATATGGTCTTTCCCAAGCAAGTCTGAAGTAATCTTTAAAAAGGGCTGGTGTTGACTGTATATATTCCTTCTCTAAGGCCTGTTTATGTCTCCCTGTTTCTTTTTTCACCCGACATTATCTCCATTTTTCCTCCTTTTGTTTTGCTTCTCTCAGGCTCTTCAAAACCTACTGCAAACTGAATATTATGTTTTAATAGAACCTTATTTAAACTGGAATAAACTTAATTTTCCATTCTCAGATATTGTAACTCATTATATAATCCATAGTTTGCTAAAAAACCTCTTGTGGTTTAACCTCTATAGGCAGCTAAGCTCCCCACAGCTGCTCATTCCCTCCCAGTGGGATGGAGGAGAGAATGGGAAGAGTAGAAGTGACAAAATTCCTGTCCCAGCAAAAACCAATAGAAAACCAAAAAACTTCCCAACCAAATGTAAGACCAGCAACAATGACTGGATCAAGTGGCCATCTACACAGTGTCCCATGTCCCAAAGCAGCCAGAAGAGGATAAAGGAAAATTCCCACCCAGTTTCAATTGCTGGGTGTGCTGACAACCCCTGCTCTCTAGGAGCTTTTCTCCTACTCTCCTGTATGAGCAGAAAGGAGAGTAGAGGAAGGTCACTGCTGCAGATCCTTAATCTGCACTACCACAGACTTTGGGAATGGAGCCTTCCTCAAGCCTGAGCAGTATGGGAATGCCCAGAACAGAATAGAACAGAATAATGTTCAGCTGGAAGGGACCTACAGGGATCTAATCCAACTGATCTAGACAATTTCAGGGCCTCCATCAGCACCTCCATCTTCACTCTGGTGTGGTGCAGCCTCCCACTGCCCCTTAAGCTCACCCACACAACACAGCTGCTGTAAGTGTGTGCCTCTGTCACTGTCCCTGTCCAGCAGACACACTGGGATGGCATGTCTTTGTAGTTCCAGCCTGGGCAGGACTATGCTCTGGCCGTTGCATCTGAGGATGTTCTTGACTGATTTACCAAGGTCAGAGACATTTTGGATTATGCTGAAGACGTGGCCTCCCATGATGTGCATGCTGCTCTCAAGATACCCCATCTACTACATCTCCCCATTTGTTCCAAGGGGGCAAAATGCAAAATCCCCCACACTCCTATTTCCTGTAAAGGTTGTTCCATTGAAAGGATAACTCCTGCCTGACATTCTGCATCTGTTCTCTTCATTTCTGGTCATGTCAGTCTTTTTCACTGCTCTGTGTTTTTCGTTGGGTTTCTTTGTGGTTTGTTTGTTTGGGCTTTTTGTTTGTTTTTCAGGTGAGTTTATCATATTTGGGAATGACCAAAGTGCTGGGTATCCAGAACTCATGATATTAAAAGTGTTCATCCAGTCTCCATCATTACATGCACGGATCTACAATCGTTCATTTTAAAATTCATCAGCCATTTTATCTTACAGTCTTTTAAGATTCTTTTGGAATTAATCATCCAGAGCTTCTTTCCTAGATAAATCTGCACTTTATGATCATCTAATAAATATAATTCTTGACTATCCACCCCAAACTCAAATGAGGCAGTATATAGAACCAAATGTATTTTGCTCTTGCCCCTCCCCAAGAATCAGTCATCTACACTCAAAGTCAATACCAAGCTGCTACAAAGATCTTGCAAATCACTTCATACATACCATAGCATGAAAATAAATCATAAACACCACCTTTTTCATATTGTAATGGAAAATCTATTTGTATTCAAATATTTGTAGACTTTCCTATGTTAAGCATGGTGATATAGAAAATCTCTATTTTATATTTTTAAAAAGTTGCTTCTTTTAGAAATTTTTCCTTCCACTACCGCATACTAATGTTGGAAAGATTACAAATTTACATATTTGTTTAGTCAAAGTCATATGTGCTATGGAACATTTAAAATAATTATGTTTCAGTTCTTGAAAACATGAAAGTACATTTTAAAATATATCCTATTTTTTTTTTAACATTGGGATTTTATTTTCATAGAGAGGTACAAGAAAATGAGTACAAAGCAGTTCGTTCAATGATTATTATGAAAAGGAGCTGTACAAGAATTCTTTAAAATAATCCTCTCTTACAGCCTTCAGTGCATTTAAAAAAGAAACTTCTGAAAAGAATGGAATTAGGAATGATTGTTATGACCCATTTCCTGTTATCACTCAAGCACTGCTACCAGAACCATAATACAATCTAGTCCTCATTAAAAAATGCTTTATGCTCTTTTGCACTGTTAAGTTTTGTCTTCTGAAGTTTAAAAGGATTTCTGCTTGAAGGTTAACTTAGAACAAGAAGTCTTTATATGCATTAATTATAAGTGTCCATCTACGAGTAACAGCATCAATGAAAATAAATTCGTTAAATCAGAGTAGTAAAATAATAGCAGAAACTAAGTTTACTGCACAAATACCCTGAAAACAGAAATAAATAGCAATGTATGCAATATATTATACTGATCTCTAACACTACTAGTCAGATGTATTCCAGAGATTATTATGGCAATATTGCTTGCACTGAAGTCAGCAGAAGACTTTGGCCTTAACGAAGTTCTTACCAAGTCTTATTGAGACATCAATTTATTGTATTTTTACCATTTCCAAGCCCATATTTATCATTAACATAGTTTAATTTGGGATTTCAAACCATGAAGTTGAAGCATGGTGAAAACTTAAACAATCTTGCAGACATTAGAGTGACTGTCAACATTCTTCTTTAAAAATTACTGTATTTATTGCAAACAATTTAATTTCAATTCATTTTTAATCAAATATGGAAAAGAGAAAATATAATGCAGAAGAAATACGACTTCATTGGTAATCTTTGACTTATAATACTACATAGCAGTCATTATATTCACTACAGAATTCATATAGACATACTGATACCCAAAATGAATTATCCGTTATTTCAGAACTCTCATCTGAGATTGCAAAGACTCACTGATTTTCAGCAAAAGCTACTACATTATACATTCTGACACTTTGGAAAGTATCAGTGAGAACTGTCTTAGCCTTTTTAAGCATCATATTCTTGAGTGAGCATTAACAAAAATTCTGAGAACATATTCACTACAAGTTTAAAAAAAATTATTGCAAAGTAGGAACGATGTATGACAGGCTTGTCTAATGCTAATCCCTTAGACACAACCATATGCAATTGCCAATCATATTTTATCATGTTACTTACAGCAGCCAAGGTATCCTGCAACTGACACATTACCTGAAAACAATTCAGTCTAGTTTTGTGCTTCTTGAGTAGACGCTCTTCCAAAGTTTGTCTCCATTTAAAAATAGTAAGAAGAGATGGCCACTTCAGTTGGCTTGACTGTTGGGTTTTCCCTTTATGCCCATCCAAGGAACACCTTTTTTGGTAATGTGGGCACAAAACCTCATGAGATGCTGCTTTTACATTAGGTACACTTCCTCTGTGATTCATCACGGTCGAGTTATTTACCACAAGGTAGTTCATTCTTAAACTCAGCCTTCTAATAACTGTTTTCTCACTTTAAAATAAAAAACATCTATAAATTATTTAATAAGTTTCGCTTACATATCTTTTTTCAAAGCCTCATGAAAGCATTTTTGTTTTCTGCTTACAGTAGTATTCTGTACCGTAAATTGTAAATTTTGCTGTATTTTATGGTACTTAATGCTATTAATTTTGCAACCTCAAACTGAGTCTACGTCATGTATATGACACAAAACTGGTTATCATTTTTATCTGCCCTATCTCAGAGCCTCAGAGAGCATTCTAATCCATTATTAACAACTATTCTATGAGGCTATGTGGTAGCTGCTCTCTCTCACTTGTCTGTCCTGAACTGGTCCTCTTCTATTGCACTGCTGTTACTGCTTTCTATTTTAGAGTTGCCAGAAGCATATTCACAGCACCAGTGCACTCATGCAGCATGAAAAACAACTCCATTGACACATATTCAATGTAGCCAATAAAGATGTAGTAGCCTTATGAAAAGTGTGTGAAAAAAAAAGAAAAAAATAAAAAGCTTCCTTAATACAGTTAGCAGAGCTACATAATTAAATGCCAGAGGGCGGTGCGTGCTGCTGGATAAACTGAACTGGTTCTTTTTTTTTTTTTTTTTAATCAATCATGCAAGCTTGATCCCATGCAAGGACACACATTTCTCTCCATACCAACCCAATAATATGAAAACAATGCCTAAAGCAGAAGCTATAGCTACCAAAGTTGCAATTGCAAAATATCTGTCTGACCTTTCTCTCCCACTCTGTACTCCCAAAAACACTGGGATAGAAATTGCAGACTCTGCCTTAATATTCTAGAAGCCAAGCTGAGATATTTGCCATTAATCTGGAGATGTTCTTCATAGAATCATAGAATGGTTTGGGATGGAACAGACCTCAAGGTTCTCCAAGACCACCAGGAAAATTGGGAAGGGACTTTTTACAGGGGTGTGGACTGATAGGACAGGAGGTAATGGCTTTCCACTGACAGAGGGCAGGTTTATTTTAGATATAAGGAGGAAATTCTTCACTGTGAGGGCAGTGAGGCACTGACACAGGTTGCCCACAGAAGCTCTAGGTGCCTCATCCCTGGAAGTGTTCAAGGCCAGGTTAGAAGGGGCTGTGACCAACCTGGTCTGGTGGAAGGTGTCCCTGCCTATATCCAGGGTCTTGGAGCAAGATGATCCTTAAGGTCCCTTCCAACTCAAACCATTTTGTGATTCTGTGATTCCATTAAGTCTATCAGACACAAAACTCTGCCCTTCATTTTAATTATGTTCTAGCATTAGAAGTGAGGGACCACAAAGGAAATTAATTCAGCAGTACCACTAGGAAATATTTAATCTACATGACTGAAGCACCAAAAAAAAGTTTCTGAATTTTATAATGCAAGGTAGATTTGGGTTTTGGTTTCGTATTTGAGGAAAGGCATGGGGTGGAGGGATGGGGAGGACATACACCTTATGAGGGACTTTCAGGTCTGAGTGTCATTTGCTCTAGAGCAGCACCAATAACACTCTCCCATCAAAATATTAGAAATGAAACTGCAAGCACGATAGAAAGATTCTACTTATCACCTAAAGCAAAGCCTCTTTTTCAGCTGGAAGCCCTCTCTTGCATCTAGACAGATAAAAAGAAATAATGACTGTCAAGCAGCACAAACTGACTTTGTCATTATTATCTGAAGGAAAGTAAAACAGTCCAAAGCAGAACTAATTTTGTTGCTCAGCTAATTTTGTCATGATTTGCACAGCATTAGGCTTGATTAAAGTGTTTTCTTGCCTTCATTATTTTAAACACTTGTATAACTGATTTTTAAAAACTCTCTAAAATAATTTTCTGCTGAGTTTCAGTACTACACTCACATGCTAGTTGCTCAGTTCTGTATAATTGAGAAAATTCTATGATTTCTCCAGCTTTAGCATAAAAAATCATATTTTCACTGTAAAGCACAAAAGAAGGTCATGGATGACATCATCAGAGGATTATTTCAGTCAGAATCAGACTTCGAAGGTGTTTTCTCCTATTTCTTTATCCTTTCCCAATAATATCCCCAAGTGCAATAAAAACAAGTCTTCTGATGATCTTTCTGTAGGCATTTACACAACATCCAGTGAGATACTTTCGGAGGGCTTGTGGTTAGGGTTAATGTAAGGGGAAAAAAAAAAAGGAAGGGAAGGTTTGCAAGTAAGAAATTACAGCTTGAAATACTTCAGCTGCAAAGTGAATTTTCAGTTGAAAACTGCAAGAAAACTGTGAAGTGACTAAGAGTCAGAGAGACAAGAGAAAGAAGTCTTGAAAATGTAATTTATGGGGGGGAGAATGCATTTATTTAGTCTAGTGAGGGAAAGAGTCATAAAGAGGCCTACTAGTCTTTAAAGAAAAGGTTGTCTGCAATAAGAAGGAACTACAAATTTATTAATAGAGGTGAAATGTTTAATTCCAATAAACATTTGGAAAGGAAACTTTAATAAATACAAGGTGTGCTGGAGTAGATTGCCTAGATGGCTACATAAAAATGTTGAATTTCCAGAGTGTATTAGAAAGTCATCTATCACCTAATTGCTGTCTAATTGCTGATCTTGTGTTGAATCAGGGGAAAGGTTAAAATGACCCCTTTTTTGTTATTCCTATCTTATTTCCTTTACTTTCTACTTACTACTAACTTATTTTCTTCTCTAAAAAAATAATTCATGCATGCACTTCCTTAAAAAGAACAATTAAAGACAGGTTTTTTTCTCCCCACTTCTCCAATGAGACATTTAGCAATGCAGACTTAAGACAGTTTATAAAAGCAATGCAGATATGAAAACCTCACTCATTTTCCAAAACATGAGTCACTATTTAATTTCTTACTTAACTGGAAAGCTATAAAATAGTGAAGTTCATTATGCTTGACTGTATAGACAATAGGAATTTGAAAAAAAAAAAACATTCTTAAGGGTTATTTTTTTAAAAAAAGCTTCTGTCTCTTCCCTGTCTCAGAGATCACTAAAAAAAAAAACAAAAAAAACAAAAAAAAAAACACCCGAAGAAAGCAGGTTTTCAGGTAACTCCAGCTCTTAGGTGAAGCACAGAAATATTCCCCAAAATCTAAGTTTTGGTGTGTGACACTGCAAACACTGCACATAAAAGTGTTACAGCATGTTAAGAACATGAAACAAAAGATCTGGGGTGGAATTCAGCTGGTTCTGTATATGAGACTAGTAACATTTTAAATGCCCCAGGGTATCCTGCCAAGCTTAGAGCTGCCACTCCAGAAAATGTCAGATTTCTAAAGGTCCTGTGTCTGTCACTTCTTGCAGATGTCTTAGAATCTCAGAGGTAGCTAAAGTGCATGAGAGACTGATGCCTAGACCCCCAAAGTGTGCCAATTATGTTCTGAGACCCCCTTAAGCAGTTTATATCTGCTTTACAGCTGCATAGTTGTGTCAAACTCATCAATTTGCCAAGAAGCTTTTGCAATGAGGAAAAAAAAAACCCTGACATATTGCTTTGTGAGCTTCTGAGTCCCTTTTAAATCAGAATACACTAAAATATTAGTGTGTACAGAAATCATGTTTATGAAGGTTAATGTTACCAGAAATTTCAAATGCCTAGTGAAATTAAAATAAGAAAGGAAAAAAAAAAAAGGTGTGTGAGGGAAGGGATAGATAAAAGAAACTCCTCTGGAGTATAATGAGCAAAGTAATATCTTCACCTTTCAACAGTAACTGGGAACCAGTTTCTACCAGTTATTCAAGAAAGCCTGAAGATCAAAGAAGTGCAAATAAAATCCAGCTAGGGTAAGTATGGTAATGTCTGCCTAATTTAGAAGAAAAGTAATCAATACAAAGGACAAAAGGATAGGAAAAACACAGAGAGGCACAAAATCGGAGAGCCATTGGAGAGCTGAATAAAAAGAAATGATCTCTGCATCACTCTGGGAAATATTAAACAGACAGATGCTAGTATTTTAATCTGCAAAAAAAGAGGCAAAAGTGAAATAAAATTAAATAAACAATGAATAAAAGAATTGGTTTCAAGCAATGTAATTATCTTAGCTGAAATGTTGGAGGCTGGGCCAATACTGTAACTTCAGTGTTCTTGGTTCTAGTATAATTCCCACCTGCTTGTGGGACACTAAAGAAGTTGGACCCCATGGGCAGACACAGATATAGCTAGACATAGCTATTCTTTTAACTGATTCAGATATGAATAAAAATTCTGGGAGTAACCAATTTTTGCTTTCCCAACTTTTCCAAGAAAGAATGGACACAACAAAAAATAAGGCAGAAGAGCCTCACATAGCAGGGTTGGTCATCACTACACCTTGACATCACTACACTTTGAATTTGTCCATCTCTCTCTTGTACTCAGAGAACAGACAAAAATATCTGTCTTTGCTTGTTACACTCTTCTCCATCCAGAAGATTAAAGAAAATATTTTTCGAAGTCAACGACATAATTAGAATGTTGATTTTTTTTTTTTGTGGTTTCAGAGCTTCTGCATATTCCACACATAGAATTTCATCACAATGTTATCCACCATTTCATGTCAGTGAACACAGCTGTGAGGAAAACTGAATTTTTTTCCCTTCCTTTCCCCCACTTTGAAACCTGTCTTTATTTAATGCTGTTACAATTTAAATGCAATTTTTCCCTCCTGATCCTGCCAGCATGAACATCCTTCTTACACATTCTATCTATACCTTTAAGAGAAGATATGATAATAACTTAATTATTCCTAAAAGATATTCATATCTTCCAACTACCCTTCCCTTAAATTATAAATTTTTTATAAACTCTAGGCAAGATCATTACCTGAATATGTGACTAGAGCAGTTATTGGGTTTAATTCATAATTATAGAGTCTCCATTATTCTCTGCCAGAGATTTTTTGTTAATGGAAGGGGGTAAAAAAAAGCTCCAACAGAACAATTAATGTGCTGATTAAATGACTTTTTAATTTTGGGCCACTTTGCACATTAACAGATTCCTCCTACATTAAAAATGTACAGGATGAATAAGTCTTTAGTCTGATAATAATTTAACTCAAGAATTGTATCTACTAAGTTACCAATTGTGCCATGGATGCTATGTTTTATAGAGTTTATCCTACAGATGCTTTTTATAAAACCCAGTATTAAGTATTCAAAGAGTATAAAGAGTGGTCTTTCTCTCTGTTAAAGAACACTATATGAGCAGCCTAAAATTAAGATTTTGCTTTTTATAATTGTATTTTTCATACTTCAGGGAGAGAAAATAGTTCTGCTCTTTTTTCCCCCTCCTTCCCAAATGTATATACTCTGTAAACTGCCTTCTGGCTGATATACTTACTAATTTTTATTTCACATCAGAGTTTATTTATTGCCATGGTAATTAAACGAAAATTCTTAGTTGATATGTCACAGTGAAGGGTACTCAAACCTTGACTCATCCTTAAAATTCTCTAGAAAGCAAATGGAAATTATTCTTGTATTGTCAGTAGCCAAATGGGGGGTGCATCACATCCTGAATACACAAGAATCTACATTAATACCTCAGTAGAGAATGTAGGGTTTCAGATGTACAATTTTTTCCTCTATAAGTGATTAATGGCCTTATCCCCACAAGATTTTATTTATGTTATTATTTCAGGTGCATTATTTTAGTTTCTAGAAATATTTATAGTGCTCATTAATGTAAAAATTCAGCATAATTTATATTACAATTTAATTTAAATCATCAACTCACAAATTATATACAATCCAAGCGCTTTCTTAAATTTTATTTTTGACACCCTTTTTGTTTGTCATGGTTTAAAATGTCTAAAAAGGTACTAAAGAGGCCAGATTTAAACTTTGGAATACTTTCCCACAACTCTCTTCTTTGTTATCTTGATAAGCAGCTGTGAAACATAATCAACACCATTCTGATAACTGACATTTTTGTGCTTTGTGAAATCAAAATATGAGCACATTGCTCTTCGTGTCAAATTACTCTTCAAAAGTTCCTTTGATTTACTAAGTGCAGCACTCTCCTAAGAAAGCAATCTTTCACAGAAATTCTAATTTGAACTGAAATGTCATCTCTAAGTATTCACATCCCGTGTCTTCGGCCTTATTTGTTTCATCTTTTAGGAGAGATTGTGCTTAAAATGGCAACATTATTAAAATAGCAAACTTTTTGCTGATTTTCTGTATTGAGCTGCCTATGTGCAGATAATCATACACAAATGTTTCCGAGTATCTTCACAAGAATCACAGAATATCCTGCTTCTGGAAAGGGACCCAGAAAAATCATCAGGTCCAACAATTACAAATCCAGTTTGGAAAAGTAAGAATTGAAGAGGAATCCTCTATTTCCCACAGCTCTAAGAGTAAAATGGAAAGTTCTAGAGGTCTGCAGTCAATGCAGTTGCTTTATGCAGTGGATGCTAATTATCACAATTGTGTCTTCAAATCAAGGTGTTTCAGGAGAAACTACAAATAATAATCAGAAACCAAGTTCTGATTTCAAGTTGTCCTTGCACATGCAGAATGAATAGAAGAAATATCTGTAATCAAACATACTTGCTCTAAAATGCTTATAGTCCTGTGATAATAGATTATCTAATCATATTTCATTTTAAAAAGTTTATTTTAGTTTGAAACAATGTCTTTCCAAAAAAGAATAAATGGGAAAAGTTTAAGGAAGTAATACTTTCTTTAAAATTATTTTCTTCTATTTCCATTATAGAATATATATATAATATTGTAGTATGCTCTCTGCAGCTTCAAGATTTTGAGACAGAAATATTTGAAAACTGATTTCTACTTCCATAAAAATAGCTTCTAATTTACAGCACAGTTTTTTTGTTTGTCAGTAGCACCTCGCTCATGTAAAGTTGCCTGGACAAATTTAGCTGCATTTACAACACTGGAACATTCTGGGACACATATTTCCTCTAGGATAAACATCTAAAATGCCAGTGTGAGGCAGGTACTAGAAGCTGTTACCTTACTGCCAAAAGGAAAAACAATCATGATAGTTCCCTGGTAGATAAAAAAGCAAGGATGTATGAGAGAGGTTGTGGATTACAGAACAAACTCCATGTAGCTATCTCACATGGAATGAGCTTCAATAAATGATTTTTCCTTTACCTCTTTATGAGCATTGCAGATTAAAATCTTATTAGTATGATAGTCAGAGCTGTAGAACAGCTGCATTTTTGTCAGCGCTTCATTTGCATCTTTCTGGATAAAGAGTAGCTTCAATTTTCATTTTCTTGGGTTGAAAAATATGGATGTATGTTTTGGGTTTTCTATTAGCTTTTGCCCCAAAAGTTCTTTTTCTGTTTAACTGTACAAAAATTTCAAAGAATTTCTTCAAGCTTCCAATTTTTGCACCTCTCTTTTATTGTGAATTGTTTAACCATGCCAGAAGGAAAAGGGTTTGATTTAGAATTTGTTCTGGTAAGCTCCCCAGGTCTGAAGAGACACTTTCAACCTTGCACATAGGGCATTAGTTAAGCAATTTACAGCAGTGTCAGTAAGTGTGACACACCTGCAGCTCTCCACATCAACTTCATTTTATTACCACATCAATAAAGCAAAATCATCACTCTAGATGGAGCCATGAGCTAGATAGAAAGTTCACTAGAAATGCAATGAAGCCTCTAATAACAAGATGTACAATGTTAGAAAAGCTATTTAAGCTTAAAAAAGAATACAGTCAGATTTCCAATGTCAGCTATTACAAAATGTTAAAGCTGAAACAGAAGAGTTACTTTACATAATTTATTTGAGAATTTATCTCTGAAAGATAGCCGAGATTTTTACCCAAATTGATGGATTTAATGCCCTTTTCTGTTTCAGTTTTTCTATTAACCATTAAGATAAAATGCAAACAGCCCTACACACATCTGAATCTTCTCCTAAGTCCAAACCAAGCCTAGAGATAGTGCACTAGAACAAAGAGTCATACCTTTGAGGGAGTGAACAGTAAAAATTTCCACACAAATATCAAAAAGTGAAGTAAGAGATGTGAGATAATTTGCAAAAGCAGGTCAGTGGTAGAATCTGGGAATAGAGTTTCAGTCTCTTGGCTTTCATGCAATTCTCTGTTAGGGACCAAGGTGACCTTGCAAAGACAGAATTAAGACTTTCAATTATAACACTCTTGCATGAACTGATGAATATTCTCAATTATACTCCTAGAAATAATTTTTTCTACCAAGAGGCAAAAGTGGGGATTTGTTCCCTCATCTAGGAAACATTATCTTTCAGAACCGCATGATTTCTTGTCTTCTCAGGTTTTATTTGGGATGTTCTAAAGGTAAAATTTGGCTTTCTCTGCTAGATATTCCAGTGTATTAGCCAGCCTAATGCATGTGCCCTTGTCCTTCAGGTGCTCAGAAAACTATATAGAAGAGAAGAATGTCTCAGTATACAGAGGGAGGTTTTCTGCATTTTTGAAAGATGAAAATAGTGTTCCTTCATTGTCCTTTACCCTGAAGTCTATAAGCATGTGATCACATCTTCTTTCCTGGGCAAATCAGGAAAATTTGACAAGATCAGCACTGTGAAAAGATCAGCAACAAGGAAGGCAACAAATACTTTCAAAAGTAATTCTGCATTCTTTGGTGCTTAGTATCAATGTGAGGCCACACTGTTCACCCTGGTGGGGTTGGTACTAACAGACCATAACAGAAAATAGCAGCATTTTCCCTGTGATCTCTGATCTAAACACTACACAGCTAAGTTAAAAAGACAATTTATTAGCCCATGAGATGGGGAAATCAAAGCTGAAAGACTAATAAAGACCTAACTAGATCACATTCACAGAAATGACAGACTTTTCATGATGTTTTTATAATGAAACACTCCCATGCCAGAATGGGCTGTTCTTACAGCTTTTCCTACAGACAGCACATCTGGGCTGGGGCCGTAATTTAAGATTAACCAAACTAAGAAAAACCTGGTAACTCCAGAAAAAGAATTCTAAATAAAAATCTCCATATTTGTATATGTGCATTTCGCTCTTTTGAAAGGTTGTCTTTATGGATGTGTGTTGAAGTGTGCAATGTAAAGGAGAGGATTTTCAGAAATAGGTGTACCTTTATGTAGAGGTAATTTAAAATAAAACAGAATGGGAATGCTTATCCTGTTAAGCATTCTCTGTGATCTCAGCACTAAATTACCCTAAGGACTGCAAGCATCAGCAGTATTGCAATGTTGTGTAAGTTTTTATCCATCAGTGTTGGAAGTTTAAAGAAGTAATATTCCTTTCTAAAGTTTTCCAAACATTTCACATCCTAAAAGGTGTCTAAAGAGAAAATGTCAACAACTAAATGCTACTTCTTAGACATGACAAAAATTAAAAAGGAAGATGTTTCTCACAAATCTGGGTTCTATTCACACAGTAAAAAACATCTCACCTTAACAAATGGCATCAACTACAGAGAGAAACCAAGGAGAGATATAACTAACAAGGAACACTGAATAATTCAAGACATCTTTCATACACCACCACAAGGTTCATGAAACAGCAAGGGGAATGCCTCAATTACTGATATGCTTTCCCCTTCAGGGAGCAGTGAAAGTTAGCTTTCACCATTAGTGCAGAAGAATGTCCCTTTAATAAATTTATTTTAGTAGCTCTTAATACAAGTACTTAGATAGAAACAAGAATAGAGTAAAAAGGCAAGGTGTGGAAATAGGCTCGTGGCACAAAAAGACAAATGCAGCAAGGCAGCCCTCAGCCAGAGAGGAGCTTTGTTCACAATGTTATTAGGAAATTTCATCTCTTCCCAGTGACCTAGAAATGGTAAATACTGTTAAAACGACAATGTAAATCTCAAGTGATGGCGTTTCTCTCTCTGAACACAGGTTACTTCATGCTAGGGGAACTATGTAAGCCAATAAACATTTCTAAGCATAAGTATTTAGGGTGGCTCAGTAGAGTGGGAGGGAAAAACACCCAGAATTTTCTGCTCACCCATCTTCCCCACCTTTCAGGTCAAAGACAAACAAGCACTAAACCATAACTAAGACGCTAAGTCTTCCCCATTCTGAGAAATAAGAGGTAAGCATGGTCTGGAAGGAAAACTTCAGCACCACAGGAATGTTATGTTGTACCAAGTTAAGGATCCCTCTCCCTGGTTCTGCAGCATGGGCTGCACACCATGCTAAATGTTTCCTATCCCAACAGATGTAGCTATGCTCAGAGAATGAAATTTCAGTGATCTGGGGAGTTCTTATGAGACCAGGCACCAAGAAGAATCAAGGAAAACACACTTAGTGACACAGAAATTGTACTCATTCAGGTGGTGCACAATCAGAAAGTCATATTCCCTCAATAATGGTAGTAAACTTTTGGACATATTTTTTTCTTCCTTAAGCTCTGTTCCAATAGCAAAAACAAAATAAACAATCCACTCACCAACTACTTCCAGTTGGTGTTCCCTAGTTGTAGGACATTGATTCCATCATTAAATTCTCTGCCCACCAATTTACCACCTGTAAGCAGGGTAGCTCTTAAAAGACACGTTAGAAACCAAGGACTGCATTGAAAAATTTCGAACCACAACCTCTCTTCTTAATGACATTCTGACAGGAAAGTGAAAATAAGGAAAGGCTAAAAAGCAGCCATATTACAATGAAACTTCTCAGGAGATGAGAAACTGCAGTGCTCCAAACTCATTTCACAAGGCAGTAGTTTGCAAATGTGGCAGTGATTTTCCTCTGTGCCACCTCAGGAGGGAGGCACGCAGTCCTGCATTATGTCATTATGACACGAAATTTCCAGTAATAGCCAAAGTTTCGCTTCAGGCTCCCTGGCTGGAAAAAAGAGTCTGGCAATAGGCCAGCAGAGGCTACAGAATATCGCAGTCAACAGTGACATTTCATTACCTGGACAGCTTACTGTGTGTTCATTACCCTGAACAGAAGAGTAGCCTGGAAAGTGCAGGTTGTCGTGAGTGACTCCACTGTGAACCACACAAAATTAAGCTGTTTGTCTGGAGGCCATAAGGCAAGTACTTCGTAAAAATGTTCTCAGTTCTTTCCTTTTCCCTCTAAGTGTGGGAAGAAAAAATCAAAAAGTGTAAACTAAAACAATCCATAGAGTAACGAATATTCCAGAGTACTTATTATGTTGTGGTTTTAAATGGGTTTTTTCTTTCAGCTTTTATATCTTCCACATAACTATAGTATGGACAGATTTAGAGATATAATTCCATATGCTAAATCCCCTTATAATAATCTGAATAATTTAGTATGTTTATACTTTAAGGGAAAAAATGTAAAAATTATATTTCCTTTTATTCAGCATTCATTCTCCCTTTTCAATTTCCATATTTACTCCATTACCATGCATAAAAATTTTGTTTAAACTATTAACAAGCCTGGTCTTATGCTCAAAGTCTAATCTCCATTTTTTATGACCACATAATTCTCAGGAAAGCCTTTGTGATCTCAAAGTCTACAATGTTGTACTCTGAGCTCTCTTGTTAGCTATTACCACTACAGAGATCTTGAAATAAGAACCTGGCTTGCAGTGGGACTAATTCACAACTGAAACAGAATTAAGGATTTTGCTTTACAATAGTACAGCTCTCTGTACAAGCGAGCATTTAAGAATTCAGGATCCAATATTGACTTAAACTCTGTATGCATTAAAGCATTACATTCAATTAATGAACACAGGATATTAAAATTCATACATGTTTTAAAATAATTAATTTAAATTTCCATTTGAAGTGTTCTGCATCGGATACCTTATGGAAGTCATCTATATGAAAAGTGTTTCGTGGCCATGGAACACATACTACTTGATCCTTTTAACAAAGATTAATGACAAAAGCAGTATCTGTCGATCTACCAGGCAAGTCAGTAATTGCTACAATAGTACCTAAAAAGCAGCAGGTTTCATTCAGCTCACCAGGGAACTGTTGGTAGAATGGTCTGCACTGAGGACAAAACTTTTCAACTCAAAAGTCAGAAGTTACTTTATTCACATAAAATAAATTCAATTCCTCACATGCCTAATTTTTTTTTCTTCAAATTAATTTCTAAAAGAAACAGGAGTGTATCTGAAAAATTCCATTAGTGAAAATCTCCTTGAAAATCACATTTAAATACAGAATCACAGAATGGGTTTGTGCTGAAAGGGACTTTAAAAGATCATCTAATTCCAGGCCCCTGCCATGAGCAGAAACAACTTCTATTAGACCAGGCTGCTCAAAGCCTTTTCCAACCTGGCCTTGAACACTTCCAGGGATAGGGCATCCACAACTTCAAGAACTTCAGGAAAAATTCAAAGGGTAAAGCACTGTTTCCATACATGCTAACACAAGCTAAACACAATCATAAATGGATTAAAACCAGATTAGTAGATATTTTTAATTTTATTTTATAAAAAGATTTTATAAAAAGAAAAGGGAATTCCAAACCACTAAATTTACTATTAAAAAAAACACTAGCTGGTAACAGTCATAAATACTTAGGAAAAAAGAGATCTCTGATGGACAGAATCTAGCATTTCCACCATTACTTCTTCTGACATTTATACTTAGCTGACAAGATAAGCCATTGACAAGCTGAAAACTATGTATAAGCCTTGTTCTGACTGGAAACCATAATTTTTCTTCCTTCCTTTTAAAAATCATAATGGAAATAAATTTTTATTTTGATACTGCATTTGTACTGCTCAGGAGGTCTTCCAGATGGTCGTTAAGTATAACCTAACTTCTCACTGGAATATTTAAAGGTGTTATTTTTAATAAAGGTCAGCTGCTTTGTTCTAATTAGCTCTTGAATGCTTCTACAGAACTAAAACCCCTTTATTGTCAAGTACCAAGTGTACATCACCTTTTTTCATCTTAGTCACATGCTAGTGCCTTTTTCAGATAAGGAAAAAGGAAACACAATACACTAAAGAAGATGGAGTATGAGATGGTCTTGGGGCATGATAAGTTCTATATCAAAACAATGTTAAGAACATACTTTTGTTGACTACTGACTACTTTTATTGTTAACAACTACTTTTGTTGTTACATATTGTTTAAAAACTACTATAATAGCTATCACAACTTCTCTGTAGTGACTATGTAATGCCATTTTTTTTCCTTAAAGAAAAACTGTTGAGTAAAACAAGAGGGAAAGAAACCCTGTCGATATACCATTTTTATTATGCAAGTTAAAACTAGCAACCTTTCACAAAGGCAGAATTTGTAGTCCTATTTTATCTTCTTCCAGGACAAAACAAAGGAAAAAATTCCAAAAGCTATGACAAAAGTGGAATATAGGAATTAATATTAATCACTTGTTTTGTTATTTGCAAGTTTGCTTTTGGTGCTGGCTTTTGTGATATGCATATAACATCTCCAGGGAACTGCAGTAAATTATCTACTCAGGAAATGAGTCTTAAACAGGCATGTACCTGCCTACAAATGATTGAGGTATATCACACCTGTGAATGAGCAGCCAAATTCTGACGGATACAATTAAAATCAATAGTTTAGTCATATAAAACTGTCTAAGATGTAGAATAAATTCTGCATTAAACCCAGATGTCTAGCTCACTACTAATTATTATTCCTATTTTTGAACTGCTGAAGAAGCACTGACTGTCATGGCTGAGGTTTATGACCTTATTCAATCTGAAATACATTATTCTCCGAATTCATCAACTCTGGGTACCAGAAGAAATGCAGTATCATATTCAGGATGCCCACATACACTGAAATGTTAACACTTTTTCAAGTGGCATTTTCACTTTCTACTGACCAATTTCTGGGTTTTCCTTCTTCATTTTAGGAAATGATAGCGAGACAACTATGGACATAGGTTTGTCCCCCAGGAAATCCAGTTTGCAACACTATTCCCATTATTCACCACAAAGATCTACTACCCCTTACACACTAGGACTAGGCATACAAGTGCTTAGAAGTACCATGTGCTTTTATAGAAGGCTTCAGAAAGGAAACCTTCAGGAAAGGTGGAAGTTTGCTCAGCAAGGATTTTGCCAAATTCTGCAGAGGAGCACAGTGGTCCACATAGCAAACTCAGCTTGGGGAGGGAGGAAGATAAAAGAGGAATAGATGTGTACAGGAGTAGGACCTGGACAGATTTCAGCTCACTTAATTGCCTGTGTTAGGAGCCCTGTCAACTTTGCCTCCCCATATGGTGAGAAAAGCATTTCCAGGGAGCAATTCCTCAGATGTAAATGTGAATCAGACCAGAGTGTAACCTTCTTCACTGACTGGGACAGTGTGACTGGGCTCATTCCTTTTGCTGCTGTCCATGGCTAAAAATGAAACTATGCAGATCTCACCAAAGCAGAGCACAGGCAGGCAATAGATCTTTCCTGTAACCAAATAATTAAATCTAGGTAGTCAAAGAAAACATGTCTATTTATGACATGAATGTGTTTTTTTGCTAATACATATTCCATCTGTAATCCCTCTGAGCTGCAGGTGCAGAGTCATCCACCAGATCATGAGGACCCACAGAACAAAAGGTTCACACAAAAAGACAGCTCCTAGCTGTGAAGAGCTGGCAGCCTAGAAAGCATCTCAAGAGTGGAAGAGGAAATGGAAGAGGAGAGCCTGGAGAGGAAGTCAGAAAAATCCAAAGATGTCCTCTAATACCAATTGCCTCCCCGTGCATGTCAAGTTTACAAAGAAAAATTTTGAGCTTTTTTTATACTGTGCCAAAATCTCACACAGGAAGAAATGGGTATATTGCAAGTTTTTTATTATACATATGATATAGGGATGCCTATGTATACATTAATTTAGTACAACCAATATTGCCACATACCCTTAGTGTCTTTCTCTCACTTACTTAAGGTTAAGTCTTTTAGCACATGTATGGATTTGACATTTCACATCCATCAGCACATATGCATTGCATGTTGACAACTATTTTCTAGATTAAATTCACTGAAGTCTGTTAGCTAAACTCAGTAAGTATGGTAAGGCACATACTAAGTGTTTCAGGACCTGTTTTGGTTTTTTATGCGAACACCACAAGGAAATTTAATTTTTTAATAAACTTGAATGAAAAAAAGAACCTGAATGAGATTTCAATATTTATATATATAAAATATATTCTTTTTAAGCTTGAGTTTTCTTGTTAGCAATCTGCATTACAATATTTGTCTATTAAATAGTAATACTCTACAAAACAACTTTAGATTTGGATTTTTAATTAAGATCTATGCTGAGTCCCATTTATTTCAGTTCTTGTTATCTAGGAGATGGGAAAATCCATATTAAAAAAAAAAGTCTTAAAATTTTATATAAAATTTTGATTGTTCAGGACAGAAGCCATCCCAAATTACTAATTGCCTATTATCTGCTCTGCAGAGAGAAATTTTAAATGGTGACAATGCAAATAAAACGCTGAGTGGTGAATGATCTACTTCATAGATTTATTATTATCTCCACACAGTAATAGATGAAAAGTATACCTGCACAATAAAGTTACCATCCAATGGAAACTATCTTTAACCTACTTAAAATATTATACTATCAATTCAACAAACTTAGGATTTTCTCACAAATTAACTGTATAAGACCATTAATCTATATTCTTATTATTTAGTGTTCCTTTTATTAGCAATAAACAAATTCATGCCAAGTCTTCATTATTGAATCTCTATTAATCACAGTAAGACAGCAGTATTCATCTTACCCTGTTTTAGTGTGTTTCAAGACTACATAAAGATCCTTCCATTATCTGCAAACCTCAAACTTCTACTGTTTCATATATGAATCCTGGTTTTAGGAACAAACAAAAAACAAAACCAAAAACGTAGAAACAATCTAGGCACACTGGCAGGACAAAAACACAGGAAGCTTAGGACAGCTCAGTATCTCTTCAGTAGCTCAGTGAAAATTTCATTTGCACCATGGTGGAAGATACACGGCAACTATAGGAAAGTTTGATGCATAAAGGTTCTTAGTTCCCCAAAGCACAACTAGAATAGGCTTATTCAGTGTTTATATTGCTGATTATCATAATATTAGAACTAAAAAAAAAAAAAA
>VXBI01002487.1:629319-709970 GCA_013397375.1 Toxostoma redivivum
GAAAAAAATCGGAAAAAAAAGAAAAAAATAAATTAAAAAAAGTTGTAACCCTCATTCCATTTTCTTCTCACATCAGACTACAGCTCCTAAATCTGGATACAGCTCCAATAGGGATTAAATCTTTTGGCTTTCATTTTTTGCAATTCAAAGTATCTTAGACATCAAAGGATCTTTCTTTCTGAAAAGTCAATACCTCAGTACTTCAGAATAATTCCCTAAAAAGCAGACACTCAAGATACTCAGTTTTGAAAATACCAGCTAAGGTTATTGAAATAATTTTACAATAATATGGTCCCAGTCCCACAAGATTGGAATTGGATGACTGAGTGGGATGATCAAGTTATTATTGCAAATCTCTTCTCCCTGGTATCCAGTGATAATGTGTGGGAACGGTACAAAGCTGCACCAGGAAGGGTTCAGACTGGACATAGGAAGCAGTTCTTTACTGAAAGGGTGTTTAAACACTGGAACAGGCTTCCTTGAGAAGTGGTCAATGCCCCAAACCTGTCAGTGTTTAAGGAGCAACAACCTTAACAACATGTTTTAATCTTTGGTCAGCCCTGAGTTTGTCAGACAGTTGGACTTGATGATCTATGCAGGTCCCTTCCACCTGAAATATTCTAGCCTATTCTTTTCTTAAATTGTGCTAAATCATTCTGTAAGAAAATATCAATAGGCAGTCAACATCCTATATATTCTGGATAACAATGCAGAAACATGGTTTATCAGTGCTGGAACACAACTGAAAAATTCTGCAGACTTTTCAGGATATGGGCTACATGCTAATGTTAGCTATCTGTCAAAAGTTTTCCTTTAGAAGTACCTTCTTACTTTTTATGTTGTGCACAGAAGAGTAAGCCTTGTCAGCAGACAGGTACTGCTGGGGCCTGGGAGGCTCGAGTTATCAGCACACCAGACTGGATCCTACTCGTTTGTCCTCCTCAACTGACTCCATGTGCAGACCTCGTAAGTGTGCACTGCTCACCTACTTACTTGCATGGCATCCTGCTACCCAATACAGCTGGCTCCAGAGTAATCCCATCTGTCAAAAGACATTTCTTTCAAAAATGTAGTTTTGTTTCAAGACAAAATGAAACGTGAGTTTTGTGAATCACAAAAATTCTCACAGTAACTACAGTATGATACCCTTGATGATGCTTCCAACAACTGAGCAGTAGCCTGAACAAATTACTTGTGAAATATTAGAGAAAAATCAATAAAACCTAATCAAAACAATTACCAGGACATATTTTAATGGAAACACGGTTTGCTGAAGATACTTGCAGATCAGAATATAGAATTAGCTGAAACACATGGCAATTTACAATTACTGTAACTTTGCTTACAGAGCACTTTACTAATCTGTTAAATGGCCAAGTCAAAAGCATAGCTGCTTTTTAAAAATCACAATCTCTACAGACAAATTAGCTGTAAAATAACTGACCAACAAACTGGGTGCATCTTTTGGCATAGGCTCAGCTCAAGGTTTATATTCTGGATTCATAACAAGATCAGTGAGCCTCTAATACATTTGTTCCATTAAATGATAAGCAAAAGTAGTCCAAAGCACTTAAATCTACTCAGAAAATCAATGGGAAAGGGGAACAATCACAAGGTTATATAACTATTGAAATTGAAAATTATCTCTCAGTATCTGATTCTGTCATATATTATGAAGTACTACTTAATCATGTAATTTTGTTACCCATAGCTCATGAAAATTACTTATTATTACTTATAATTTTACTTAAGTGTATTTTTTCCTTAGGATTGCAATTATTTCTTGTAATGTTTTTCTTGTCATAATTTAAACATCTGGAAGAAAAAATATGAATGACTAATTTAAAATATATAACTGATGTCATAATCTGAAAAAATAAAATTAGGAAAGACAAGAATGGATAGGTCATTTATTTAAAATTGCATGTGCCATCTCCAAAATCCATCATCCTGCTGTGCATTCTCAGCATCTCACTTTCCTCTCTGACACATCCAACATGGCTCTTTCCAGGTTGGAAGTTTCAAAACTTCCATTTTGCTGACCTGATTTTTGATCAGGTTGCTAACTAGCACCTACATTATAAATATAAGGCCATTTGCACAGAATATTTTTTCTCAGAAATGTTTTCATGCATTTCTGTCCTATCTTACACAGTTCCAGCTTCCCTTAGTGACTGCTTGTCTTTGTCATGCCTGTGATTTGTTCATGCTCCAACATTCTTGCTCTGTCTTTTCTGTATAATCTCCCCTGGTTATATTTTGCCCTTTCCTGTTCTTTGAGCTGACATCTATAGTGAGCTTCTCATGTCTTTTTCTTAGTTCCTAATCTATTTAATTGCATTTAGCTGGCATGACTCCAAAGCTAAACTCCATTTTTCTGTTCCTAAATTCTGTCTTTCACTTTATCCCTTTTAATTCAGCTCTCACATAAACCAGAAATGTTATCTGTATACAGAGCACTTCACCATGCAGCCCACTTTGCAGTGTCTAAAGATGCTTCCAAAACAGGGGAAAACATCTGGCCAACTGGCAGCCATACATTACCCCCTGAACATAATGCTTGCTCATACTGAGGAAGGAAAAGGTAAAAACCAAACTCCACATCTAAAGAAGCAATCAATCAAGTGAGTTTGATTCTGCTCTCTCATCTTTCCTATCTTGTCAGTCTCTCACTAAATTCCACTTCTTCACCATCTTTGACATGCAAGATTTTTAGAAGAAAAAAATGTTTTGTCAGTGAATGAATTTTCTCACCCTGATTACTGGAAACATATCTTCTTTCATATGGCCAATTCAAACTCCTTGGATCCAGCCTGCTGGAGATGTTGCCCTCATTACAAAGCCAGAAGCCATCCAGCTCAGCCTTTTTCATGAAATAGTATCTTCCAGTTGGAGACAACTAAATCAGCTGTAATAAGTGGTCTCAAATATTCCTGTTAAAGTCATAATCTGACCCCAGAAACTGGGATAATTATTTGAAAAATATTATAAAATCTGTGGTGGTGTTTTTGGTGGATTTTTTTTGGGGGGAGGTGGTGCAGTGTTTTAACTAGGGCCAATGAACTGTCAGAATGAAGAGTTTCATTAGCAGGAAAGGAAGGAAGGAGGGATGAACTGGGTGAACAAACTTCAGCCATGCATCTCCATGGTCTGTATTCTAAGACACAGAATTTCATAAAAAGTGGTTGGGCCTTCAATATAATGACTTAAGCAGAAAAGATAAATAACTAGGGAGCTATTGCCCTCATTAATTCTGTTGCAACCCAGAATCAACAATATAATTTCTTTTAACCTGCATTAAAAAAATAGCTAATTCATTAGTTTTGCCATAATCAAAATAGCATTTTTCCTCATTAACTCTTCAATAGAGAAAAAAAGCTCTTTCATTCAGTTCTCAATATCAGAATCTGCATTCAAAAAGAAAAATAGGAAACTCTTATCATGTGGTCTTACCAGGCAAATTTATGTGAGGATAATGAAAGGAAGGAAGGTGTCAGGGGAGTAAAAGAAACTTTTAAAAGATGCATGGGAATGTCACAAGCACAAGATAATGGAGAACTTGCTGAAAGCTGGAATGGAAAATATTAAACAGCCCTCCACCTGGGAAAAGGGAAGGGAATGTACTGTTGCCAAATTTTACAAATTACTCTTAAGTTACAAATATGAAGGCAAGGCTCTTTGTGAGAAGTCTTGGCAAAGAGACAATACTGAGAACAGTCAGATAGGGCAGTTAAAACTGAGTTACTGCTAAGCCATGGATTCCAGATCTTGTATTTCCCTCTTTCTTGATGTCCTATAACTTCTCTAATGAGAATATAAGAGAATATTGTGCAACAATGTGAAGTTTTTTTTCTTGAATTCTTCGCCTCCTGCTTCCAGAAGATTTTTCCGTGAATGAGGTATAATCATTCTTTACAGTAATGAAAAGAAGGGGAAAAAAATCTACATCTGAGAAGACACCAGGTAGAGCTGTGATTAAAGATTGACACTTTTACCTAGTATGCAAGATTAAATCTTCCATTTTTATACATTCCCTCAAGAACAACTTGTTCAGATATAGATGAGTTGGCATCATTCTGTCAGTGTGGCAAAAGATTCTGGAGACTGGACCTGAAAATGAGCACCACACATAAGCCAAATCTATGACTATTTTTTTTCTTGAGATCTGCTTGGAAGAATACCATGGAAGAAAGCCCTGGATAGAACAAGGGTGCAGGAGAGCTGGTGATTTTTCAGAGGTCATGTCTCCCAAGCTCAAGAATTAACTGTCCCCAAAACAAGGGGGTTAAGTGAGATAGCAGGGGGCTGTCTTGGATGAAAAAGGAACTCCCAACAAAACTCAGCTATGAAAAAAGAAGCCTGCAAGAGGTGAAAGCAGGGATAAAGGACCCGGGGGGAATATGGAGCCACTGATTATGCAGGGATGTGGTTAGGAAAGCCAAAGTCCATTTGGAGCTTAATCTGACAAGGGACATGAAAGGCAATAAGAAAGGTTTCTATGGGCAATTCAGTAGCAAGAAGGGAAAATGTAAAGCCACTTCTGAAAAGGGCAGGGGATCTGGTGATAGAGGACATGGCAATGGCAGAGGTAGTACTGCTTTTTTCACCTCACTCTTTACTGTTCCCATCGGCCTTGTCAACTCTCCTTCTGTAAATTAACAGAAACAGCATTTTTGTATATGTACAGCATGATAGAAGAAAATTTAAATCTAAGATTCATACTCACAGTATAGGCAAATCCTATTCCATATATATCCTTCATATAAAGAAATATCTTATTGCCCAATGAATGGTAGGCATCACCATAGCAGAACTCCTCAAAGTAACTGGGAGGGTTTGCAACACTTGTTGAAGGCAGTTCCTTTCAGTACAAGCTTTGTTTAACTTTAATTTAGGACTTTTTCTGAAGAGAAATTCTTGAAAATGATAATGTAAAGAAAGTAAAGGACATCCAGAGGGACCACAATATTTTATCCCAAGCATGCACATAGCAGCCACACTTAAAATACTCTAAATGGTATGAAAATACTTTTTACTATTATGGAGATTATCACAGATGCATATTTAAGGACAAGAAGGACTCCTTGGAGAATTCTATGTGGTGGCATGCAAAATTTGGGTCATAGTTACCCATGCCATAATTCCTAAAGCATCACATTTTTGTAGTTTCAGCAAGGAAATACTCTTAAAAAAAAAATCAAGCTTTTATTTCCACTAAATGTAACCATGAAAAACAGTAGGCTCATTTAAAGCTTTCATAAAAAGATAAATGTTTGAGCATATTTGACTATGACTTTTCTTTGATTTGACCTTGGCTAAATTGAAAGCACATAGAAAAATTTACAGTCAATGCTAGATGTGAGCAATACTAATATCTGGCTAACTGCCTCTGCTGTGAAAGCTCTTTCTATTTCAGTAAAATTTTATGCACAAAAGCATTTTCTAGAAACTGATGTAGTGTGTTCAATACATTTTTAGACTCAAGCTTAATTACAAAAGCTTTTTCATAATGACAAATATTGTCCCAAGCAGAGACTATATTTAATAAATATGCTTATTATTTTCCTTAATGAAAGCAATGTTTAAAATTTGTAGGTAATCCCATTACACTGTACTTCAATTATACAGCCCAGCTCTCCTACCCTCCTGCTGATAGAAGACTTCCTCATTTTAGTTTCCAATTATATACATTAAGTCCTTCCAAAACTACCTTCATTATTACACACAGCATGTATAGCTCTATCAGAGAAAAAGCTGTAATTGGGAAAGAGCAAAATGCATTTTCGAGCCTATGATAATCACAAGAAAAGTTAATTATGTCAATTAAAATAATCTTCTCTCCACTCAACAAATATGACCTGTTTGTACAAAGAAACACAGCAGGACAGGTACTGATCCCTGATAAACTGTGGTGTTTCTAGTCAAGTCATTCTAATCAGAAAATCTGTGAGAGAACCAAATTTTTGACTTTAAATTACTTTATAATAGAAGAATGGCCAAAAGAACTATTGGATGAACTCAGGGGAATTCTCCAAAACAAAAACCGTAGCATTTTCTGTATACATGCAAAATTAAACCTCAGTGTTTCTGTTCTTGGACTAAACTTCTACTTTCTAAAAGCAGAAAACTGACAATTGACACAAGCAGACTACTGACAGGAAAGGTCCTGGAAATACATAAATTAAAAATGCTATGTACAAGAACTAAAATCTGCACCCTTACTGTTAACTGTTCTTGGCAAAGAACTTCATCTCAACATCAGGTGGCAACCAGTTGAATCTATGAAGGGTTGATTGGAGTTACAGGGTCTCAAAGTCAGAGCTTTAAGTGTTGAAGATATGGCTGCATATGACAAAACCAGAGCTGCTCACCCCAACGAGCATCAGTGCACAAGGAGGCTCCTGGATCCTGTAACTGCACAAGCTCAACCTTTATTCCCTCAGGTGGTAGAAGGAAGGGTGAGATGTGAAGCATCTCTCACTATTAGCTGCTGCTGATAGTTAATTTTCCTTGCTCTACCCACCTGGTTTTACTTTGACATTACATTTGATCAGCCTCAGCCACTTCAACCACATTTTAGAATGTGCAGTTTTCACCAGCCTGCTCATTATCAGATTTTTATGTCTAATTGTGACAGCACAGCTATTCATGACCCTAATTTTGCTGTGAAGAACTTACCCATCCCACCTCACAATGCCTTATCTGGATCATTCAACTTTTGAACACTTCCTAACATATCTATTATTGTTATTCTAAAGGCATCTGAAAGAAAAGCAATATTCCAGAGAGTACTACAATACTTCTACAATGCCACCATAAACTTCTTTAATCTGAGTACTTTTGGTTTTTCTTTATTTATGCAAAAATCTTATTTCTTTATCTTACAAATTCCTGGCAATTTGCTGTACAGGATCTGTACTGACGATTTGATGTGACAAGAAAAGTCAAGTCCAAGTACACTGCAGTTTAGAGAACATTTTCAGGTTTCCCAGAACAGGGAAATGCTACTTGTTCTGGAAGTTCCAATGTCCTAGCTTCTTTTACCTTGATTTGGTTTTTTATCACTTGGTGATTTTGTCAGGGAATTGGGACCTCTGCCAAAGATGTTTACCTCAATTTTGTTTCAAGTCCTAAATTAGATTTCTCCTAAATAGTGAATTAGATTATTAATCAGTAAAAATCTAAATCTTCATTATTAATTTACTCAAAACAATACAGCACCTTGTAAAACATTTATGCAGCAGTAAACAGAGAACCACTTTGCAGACATCGTGACATGCTTAATTTACTACACAACTAAATATTTAATTACAAATGGTAGCAAAGCTGAAGGTGTTCTGCTGAAATTAAACAATCTTTTAAACAGTAATAGTCTTAAATTTATTGTGGGCAGTAACGGTAAAATTTTAGAACAATTGGTAGGAAACCTGCTCCTTTTTGTGGGGTTTGCCTTTACCAGTTAAGTGAAGAATCATGTATTTGGCTAGCCAGTCTGGTATTTACTGATAGGTCCTGCTATAGTTCCAACAGAAATATTTTTAAATGGCATATTAAATTAATTGAAATTTAAAATGAAATGGACTTTGAGGCACTACATTTGCAACGTAGTAGTCTTGCTCCTATGATTTTCTTGCTAACATCTCTATTAGAGTAATGACATTTTAACTTCCTCGCAAATATCTAGCAATTCTTTGTTTCATATTCAATTTTCAAAACATCCCAGGTACAATATTTTAAATTCATTTGCATTTATACATCCAGACTCATATAAAAAAACGCAACAACTTTTTTGTATTTCCAGCTTAGGCAATTGCACCCAGAGCTTTTGCAAAGCCATCTCAAGAGGAATATATCCTTCCCAGTGTTGAACCTGAACAACAAATGTTGATGCACATCAAATCTAATTAAGGTGAGCTTTCAAAATAGATATTCAACAAATGCAGCTGACCATTTCAGAATTTGCTAAATGTCTAACATGGAGAATAAGTTCTGGGATTTTTTTTCCTTCTTTTTTAAACCGTTCCTTCCTATTTTCTATCTAACTCATAACTCAGCTTTCAGAAGAGGAAGGTAAGGGATGTTTTTTACTCTTCTGGACAGTGATGGATGCAAAGAATGGAGAAACAAAGCAAGATAGGCTGGAGAAAGTTAGGAAAAATATCATATCCCATTTCAGGAGGGACATCTATTGAATAAACTATTACACTAAACAAAGAAATGATCAGGCTATAAGTATAGCCTGGAAAACAAAGGGTAGCAACAGGATCACTTTCACCTCTCTTGAACATCTCTTTCAAAACAACAAATTGATATTTCTTAACCACCAAGTTGTTTTTATTAACAATACAGAATATCCTGATGTTTTGCTATCTTATAAGAGTACATGACAGTCTTGTCAAAAATAATTCACCTAAAATCTTCAAAAAACTGTTAGCTACAAAAATTACAGCTATCCATACATAATTCATCAGCTAAGAGGAAAAAAATATTGTATTTGGAGTAGGAGTAAAGCACATTTTTCTATATCTTCCTTATGTCTCAAGGCTAAAGAATATTTGATAGAATTACAAAACCGTATGCTATAGCTCTTCAAGCCTCTAAATGGAAAAAAGTATACACTTGGTAGCATGCCTCTCATTATGCTGCAGAATCCTACTGATAGGAACTTGCTTCCCAAAGTAACTTGTAAGGTAAACTTTTTAGAGGTAAGATGAGTGATATTGGTATTAATCCATGCTCAGTTTAAACATTGCTATATGAAACATGGAAGCACTTAATGGAAAACAGACTGAAGTAAATTGAAAAAATCTTAGTTAGGGTTGAAATGAAGTTCACATACAAAGTTTGTTCTTCAAATCCAATCCCAGTTTAACAATGGCAAAGCTCTTGCAATGTTGATCTTCACAAAAGGCACGTGATAGCCTCGCAGTAGTTAATACAGAGCACAATGAGGCACTCAGCATTGTGCTGGTATCATATGGGTCGTCTCAGAAGAGCCAAGAGTGGTGCCAGGTGTGTACCTGCACATACTATCTGTGTCTGCACGATTTTATTTCTGAACAGGCTGGGAAAGGAGGGAGGATGGGTGGTGGGAGCGGTGGAAATGTGAAGAACCTTGTTCTGCTGCTTGCCTAAGCTGCTGTGAAAAAGAGAGCTTCACACTTCAGAAAATATTGTGAGTGCTTCACGTGGTACTGGGGCCTCCTACCTGGTGACAAAACCTCTCAGACTGCACGTACTAGCTAGTCCTTTGATTCCTTCCAGTTGCTCATCTGAGGCTGTTAACATATATTAGAGCTATAACTAAGCTTTCCCTGATATGCACCAACATTTTGTGTATGGCTGAGAATTTTTTTTCACCATAAAAAAAATGTGCCTCATTTAAAATAAACTGCCTTGAGAATCACATGACATGACAATAATTCTAAATTTTACTAAAGCTTTTTACACACATATGACTTTGGCAGGCTGCCTTCTAGTGAGAGCAAGTTACATATCTACCAGCTCTAATGGCCCATATAGGATATTAAAAACACATAAAGAATAATTTGATAAGTTACCTTAGGAACAGTATGAGAATTTTTATCTCAGTTTCCTCCAGAGACTCTAATGCCAAAGGACAGATTGTTTCTTGTCAGTGTTTCAAACTGATCTCTATTTGCAAACACAGCAAGCAATGCCAAATGCAGTTCAGAAAGCAAATCAAACAATTATTTATTATGCACTGTTTTGAATTGCATATGCAGGACAGAGAGGCAGGTAATGACCAAAAAAAAAAAGATCACACCTGCACATCACACAAGACATTTCCATAGTACACTTGAATACTGTATATAAATGAAAGGAAATAAAACTATTCCAATAAAATAATGAGTTATGAGTTAAATATATTCAAAATACTACACACTGGGATTTAAAAGAACTTGATATACAATGTAGACCAAAATATAAATGCAGTACTTATACAAAGAAAAGAGGGGGAAATGATAAATTATTTATTGAATGAAAGCAGAAAAGAGAAAATGAGAAAAATTTTTCTTTGAAAAAACAGGTTAGCTTGTAACCAATGATAATAGGCCCACTTATTCATTAGATCTGATTCTATTTAAGTCCCAGCTGAGCACTCAGAGCAGCAATTAATGCAGCTATCAGTGTGGCTGTCGTTTTCTAAATGTTCCTGTCCATCTTGGTTTTGTCTTGAAGCAAACAAGATGAAAAATAACTGGAAAAATTACTTAACCTGTTTCTAAGATGATCACAACACTGGCTAAAATGGCAAAGGGAAAAGAACTATTTTCAGTGCCATGCTGCAGACATCTATGGGTGGTACCTGGCAGGCAAAAGCACAAAGCAGTGCATGCCAGAATAATGCATGGGGGAAAGGCAGAGGCATCACCTATGTATGGTAGCCAGCTAAGGTTAGAGTTGTCTTAGATTAGACTGAAGAGAAGGAGAGAAGATATTCTGTTCTTTACAAAGACCTCACCCATAGCTGGTTAACAGGTATTTCTTTAATAAAAAAAAAAAAAAAAATTAAAAAATTTAAAAACACCAACTAATTTATTTAACCAGGACTGCTCCTTATTGCTCATTAATTGCTACAGATAGGTGCTAGGTCTGGCCAGGTACAAGAACAAAACCCCGTACAGAAGAAAAAAATAAAACATATTGAAAAAAAAATCCAACACAAAAACCAAACTAGTTTGAAATTAAGAATTTCAAGGAATTAATTTCAGTAGTATACTGTTGATCAGTATCTTATTTAAAAACATCATTCTTGGATTTTTTTCAAGGTTAGTTAAATTTATTTATTATCACTATATAGTAACTGTGAGGTGGCAGTGAGTTAAAATAAATCCCTACTTAGGCAGCTTATCCCTCCTGTTATATATTAATCTTAGTGTATATGGGATTAAAACAAAATGCAAAGGAAAAAAGAAAAAATCCATCTTGAGTAGCTATATGTTTCTGGATAAAATAACAATATGAGAAAATGTCTTGGAATTCCAACTGAGCTGTGCTAAAGCAAAAGACAGCGAGCTCTGGATACAGGAACGCTTGCATATTTTTCTTCACACAGTTATGTGTGAAAAGATAAGATTTCTCCATAAAACTGTGAAATAGAGCACTTAGAAAGTCCATTTGAAAAGATTCCTCCAGGGGACTAAGATAACTCCAGCATCTGTTCTAACAGATAATTCTGCAAATAAGTGACACACTTTTGTCATCCCATTGAACCTGGACAACGAGGGCCCTTGACTGCCCGAACACAAATAAAACTATCCACTGCCCTTACAGCATGTGGCAGCTACATGAGATGTCCCTTAGAGATACAGTCATTTCACCTTTGCACAAGGCAATAACTAGACCTGCAAGTTTTATCACTTCATCACAACCCCAGTGGAATGTAAATTATTTGGGAAGCTCTGGTTTGAAAGAGAGGACTCCTTAAGAAATCTAAGGTGTGCACTGAAGGAAAGAGAGTTTTCTCTTCTTTGGAATTATATATATATATGTAAAAATAAGGTAAGAAAAAATATGTTTATCTGCTAATATGTTTTATGATTTCTTAATGAGAGTTTCAGATCTTGGTTATGAATAATTGCTGTTTTAAGCTAATTTCTTATCACTTTCAAATTAAATTGCTGGGTAGCTACTTGTAAACAAAGCAAAAATGAAACAAGAATACGTATCCTAGAATTGCCCACCCTTCAATTAGCTATGCTAAAATATAGATACGAGAACAAACTCAATTCAAGTGTCATTTTGATATGAAAACTTGATTGTTGTTATTGCCAGAATACTTTTGAAAAAATGATAAAATATGCTGGCATCTGTAGACTTTGTTGTTGTTGTTGTTGTTGTTGTTGTTGTTGTTGTTGTTACACATCCCAGTTTTAACTTTTTAAAACTTTTTTGTTTGAGTATTTTGAAATATTTCATTGTAGGCTGACAGTCAAGGATACTTGGTTTACCCAAATCAACTCTAAAACCAAGCACACAGAAAGAAAATTTGTTTGTTGGTCTATGTTCTACTTATCTAGTCTGCACTACAATACTTTCAAAACTACTAATTTAAAATTATATTGCTGAGTAGTGAATGTGACTTTTGGGTCATCTTTATTTTTATTTACAATTGATAGTCCAAAAACTGCACTCTATTTTATCATTACACATACACCTTTTTTTAAAGTTAAGTTGCTTCTATCTTGAATTATTAAATTAATAAATTAGTTAAACTGGAACAATGAACTAAACCCTATGGTGTAAAATTTAAATATTTTCAAATACAAGACACAGTTCTTAGAACTGATAATACTTTAGGAATAATTAGATTTCTAAAAACTAGAAAAACAATTCTAGCAATGTTCTTCTCTTACAGAATAGTGAAAATCAACTAATTTAAACACTTCACATAGGCCCTGTTGTTTTGCTCCCTAAAATAATATACAAGGAGAAACCTCATTTTGAAGTGATTGATATCTTTAGATTTAAAACCTCACCCAAATAACTAATTCTAAAGTGTTTAAAATTTGGGTCTCATGGTTACAATATGTTCCTCGTCTGAACTAGCATCAAAACCAGTACTGAACTTCCCCTTTTTAAATTAAATTATGCAGTAACTTTGGCAAGTCTTTTCCCACTTTTGATACTGAATCTTGAAACCCAAATTCTACCAATACAGGCAAGCATTATTAGAAGCTTTTTTCACATTTTAGCTCATTCTCTCAGATCAACATGATTAATTGTTCAGTTACTTTTCTGTACCTCTTCCAACCATTTAGAATACTCATTTCTATAGCATAACCACATGCAGTTACCATCTCTTGATCTCTGCTTGATTGTGGTTTAATGAGAAAAATTCAATACATCAATCTTTGCCTTAAGTTATTTTGGTTCCAAGTTTCAAGTAATCACGTTTACACTCATAACATAAATCCTTTCATGTGACAAACTCAAAGCAGTTTAATAACTTTAATAAAAAAAGGTAAGACCAGCAATGACTTGAAAGGAGTTCAACTGTTTTCAGGCAACATTAGTGACAGCCCTTAACACTAAATGTCTCACTACTTGAAGGGAAGAGTAACACTAGCAATGAAGCCAAGACAACCAGATTGAGAGAAATTGTAGATTAAAAGTGCAATATATACTGGAAAGAGTTTACAATTTAGTCTAACAAAAACAATAAAGAAACATGCTTAAGATTGGGCAAAATGGCAAAATGAGAACATTAAGAACAATTAATAGCCATTATCCCATTTTACTTACAAGAAGTTTTAGCCAGGACTGACTAGAACAAAAAAAAAAAAAGGGGGAAGAAAAATAGTTCAAATTTGAAGGTTTTTCAAAATATTTTTGTTCAATTCTGAATTAAAATAAGGTTTTAAAATATATCAAAAAAGTATGACTCAAATAGAAATATTGGTGCACACCACTCAACTTGGAAGAACCATTCAAGACACCTACGGCTGCCATTCATCCCGTTATTCCTAGATGTCTTCTTCACTCTCCAGATGAAATTTTAACAGTGAGAATTCATGTTTGGTTTATAGAAGCCTAATATTTGCCAGGAAGTCATAGAACCCTAGAGTGGCTTGAGTTGGGAAAGGACCTTAAAGGTGATCTCATTCCAAGCCCCCTGCCATGGGCAGGGACACCTTCCACTAGCCCAGGCTGCTCAGAGCCCCATCCAGCCTGGCCTTGAGCACTGAAACTCTTAAGTTGTATGTGGGTGTTAATGAGATAGCTCCTTTCCACAGGGTCCAACTCATCTAAGCACAAACTCCAAGGAAACGCTGGGCTGGAAGGGAAGCAAGAACTGAAAAGTCAGGGCAGGAGCAGTAGTTCTGCACTCAGCAGCAGGTACTGGTTAGGCAGATAAGGAAGCAAGCCCAGGAGCTACCACAGAGTTTTCTCTCTTGGTGAGAATAAACCCACCTCTTCCCTTTGGTCTCCTAGCTCTGCTGATACCCTTTCCCCAAGGCTGAAGATCAGCTCTCCAGCTCCTGCAAGCCCCCAGTCCTTGGCTGCAATGCTGCAGGTGCAAAGTACCAACAACATGGAGGTCCCATTCATTTAGAGGCAATTTGCATGCCAGCTCCCCGGAGCAGGGATTGCCATATTCAGGTATGCTGAGCTGGGAGGGATGGGGACAGAAGCTCCAGTTTTGGACAAGATGGAGATCTCTGGAGCCAAGCCCACCCACATGCCAAAACCAGACACCCTCACAGAGCACCAGGCTGTCACATCAACGCCACCTTACCTCTCCCCATCAACGACTGCCCTAGTGACCACGGAATGGTTTGGGTTTTAAGGGACCTTAAAGATGACCTAGTTCCAGCCTCCCTGACCTGGGCAGGGACACCTTCCTTCCCCTTGCCTTTGGGTGCACACCCTGGCACAGCCTGCCTCACACCTTGGAAACTCTGCTCCCCTAAACACCTGGGAGGAGATCCTGGTGGTATCCAAGGCAGATCAAAGTTCATGTCCCCTTTCTGCACAATTCAGGCCCAAAGTTTTGACATTTTAAGGAGCTACATTGCCAGGTTGTTCATACTTGTGTGCACACACAGCAACTCATGTTGTAACCACCCCCTGTTTTCTTCCTCATTCTATGAAAACAAATAGGCTTACACAAAATTCCTGTTTCTTAGAAATAGATCTTAAAAATTCTTGACTTGTACTCATCCAAAGAAGTAAAGCATAACAGAAAAGTCTGTTATGGAGCCCCAGTCTTCTGATTTTTAATATCCAGATTTTTACTGCAAGCAGATCTTTTAGCACACATGTAGTATTAGAAAATAATGCTGCATGTTACTACCTCCAAAAGCACACTAAGAAAACAATGTATCATTCAAATCATGCACATGGTTAAAAACAGCTAATTATTCTTCCAGAGGGGAAAAAAAAAGAAAAAAAGGTGAAACTGCTTAATAATTTGATTATTCAACCATGATTTAAAAAAGGTCAAAACCAAAACAAGGCATGCAGTTAAATGTTATTTTCAATTTACTTTTTGATAGATCTATATTCTATCTGTGTTCTCCTGGTACCAAGGTATTACACCGAAGATGTCAGTGTTGATCGGCTTCCAATCATTAATAGCACTTATTGAAATAGCATCCTGCTAGGAATGGGATTTTCTGCATTTGCTAGAGTTTGATTTGCTGGAAAAAAAATTTAAAAATATAAATGAGCCCTGACTGTGAAATAAACATCCAAGAAAGAAATTTTATTTTTTATATAAGTCTATAAATAAACATTTACAAGATGTTTATTGCCTACTTACTGTCTTCTGGCAAAAATAAAATTCCCAGGCAAATATGCTAATAGCATGCTCAAGTAATATCAAAAAAGCTTTTCCCTAAAAAGTGTTAGGCATAGCTTGAAAGCTTAAATAGAATGGACCAAAGTTGTCGGTTCTTTTGAAAGTCCTTTAGGGATGAGCAAGTAGCAATACAATAAAGCTATACAGAAATATTTAAAATACATAAAATGAAGAGAAAAAGAGACAACTTTTTAAAGTATTCTTTTAGTTGGTATTACAAGACTCTACAAAGAAGAAAATATTTTCTCAGTGAATACTGTGGCACTGCTTTATGAAATTTTTCAAGGTTATTTAAATAATCTATGACCATATATGCTTTAAGCAATCCACACCAAATCTGTTTTAAAGCTGCTGAGAGAGCCCCACTGTGTCAGGAGTGGAATGTGTCCACTCATCCTGCCTCTGTCATCTTGGAGGAAGCCTGGGAGCAAATATTCCTCTGGAGGGAGCCCCTCCGGACTAAGGAAGATCCAGGCTGCAACTTTTTTTCCTCCCATAGCAATATGCAAACATCAGGAGAGTTTATATGTGCCTCTCTTTATAGAAATGTGACAGATGACAGAGGAAGTTTGACAGTCCCATGTATAGCTCTCTGCATTTCTGTTTCCCCCTTATGTACATGATGTGAAATATATAAATCACTACTATTTAAGTAACTTCTCAATGACTTGCATGTTTAAATTTCAACATTTCCACACAGCACCTTTTTAATCATTAGGAATAATTTGCAGAAAAAGCAAATCTCTCCCCATCCTCCCCTTAACTACAAATATAATATATTTTTGCTAATAATTTTCTCTAGGTGAAGGGCTTTTCCAGTTGCAAAGGAATTCAGGCAATGATAGTTGCTTGGTGGATTGGTGGCTGTGTTACATAGCATAAGACATATTAAAGACATAATAAAGCAGTCCATTTAGAAAGTCTTTGACTACATCAAAGACAACAAGGAGAAGAGGAAGCCATCATTATCAGACTAATGAAGTAACTTTATAACATTAAATTGAAATTCTTTCCCCCCAATCTAAATCTGAGTTCATGAAAGAGGAATTGGTCCCATTTTGAAAATGGTTTGTCTGGTAATGTAGACAAAATTGGATTGCAGGTCCACTAACTAAATGTTTTCTATGCTAAAACAAAAGACAATTGCCTTCATATCCCCTAATTATCATTACTGCAAATTCTAAAACTATTCAAGTTTTACTCAGGGAGAAAGAGAGCAGAAGACTCTTATCTACGAGGGCTTCCAGAAAACAGCCAGTTAAATACAGTTCAATTTTATGAGAGAAAAATACTGAAAGATAGTACTGACCATTTTTACATACCTATATATTTTTTTAAATAAAAAGAATCCACGCTGCAGCACAGTTTCAACAAGTACCATGAAACAAAATTCCCAAACATTATAAATGCTTAACATGTTATTCCATCCTCATTAGTACAACAAAAGAAAAAAAATATACAAGCAGCAAACAACCAGGGGTTGTTTAAGAGCCTAATATGGTACGAGGAAAAATAATGCAGTACAGCAACAAGTTCACTGGAGTGTTCCCTTAACACAGACATAGCAGAAGTACAGTTGTTTATCTTGGGAAGAAAAACAATCAAAAGAGGACATAAAGACTTTTGAAAGGATCTTCTCCCCGATATTTAATAATATGCAAAATATTGAAGGATTCTCGCATGAAATCAGGAATAGCAATAGGTCGTTTTTCATGGTATTTTAAAAAGCTAAGCAGACACACAACAGGATGCCAGCAGGCAGCTTGCATGAGACATAAGGCTTTATATTCCCACTAGGAACGTACCTTCTCTGCTTTTGCTTTCCTGGCGTTATGCACAAACCTGCGTCCCAGCTTCTTGGCATACCAGATAGAGGCAAACATTGTAGTGATGAAGATTTCAGTCTGAATATGCAGCACACACACACACAAAAAAAAAAAAACACTTCCCCCACAACTGAGATACAGATCTAATGCTGGTTAAGGTCTCAACTATGCTGTTGCTTTGTCAAGTCCTCTCATGCTGCCTTCTGAAAAAAAAAACAAACCACCCAGTGTGGCCAGTCTGCAGGTGTATTTACATACTGCCAGCAGGAAGTCCAGGGTGAGGCATCTTTGTATCCAGCTCACATCCAGTCTGCTAAGTGCCTGTCTGCAGTTCTTTAGCACTGTCACCACAAACTACATATGTGTCAGTATGAAAGGAAGCTGCAGTAAACTACTGTAGCAGACAGCTCACCTCCTCTTCTCCTGTTCTGAAATTTAACTCCTTGGTTTTCCTCGATTTGCCAGCATGCAAGAGAAGCAGCAGCAGTTCAAAAATGAGATACACAGCACTGCAGGAAAGCAAAAGGGTACCAAAGTGCCAAAAATAGAAATGGGTATTAACTGTTAAGGTGAAAGAACAGGTGTTTCATGTGTTTCAGGGCAATTAAGATATGAAAGGAAAATTGATTTTACTTTGTTCTTGCGGTCTGGGGTTCTGTTCAGAGATATTTTTGCTAGCTAGTTTCAGTTCACAACAGACAGGCATCAGAGCTGCTCAGTTCACTTGCTGATGTCACACATGCTCTGCCGAAGGATTTAAGACTCAGACAAGGGCTTCTGTTTTTTCCTTTGATAATGACTTCATGAAACAGAAACCTGATAGATTTTTTTTCCAAATTCCAAACTTCTGCCCTACCTAAGCATGCTTTTCCCTCTTCCTTTTATTGCATGCTATTCTGTATTAGGAGTTGGGAAGTGCCTTTGAACACCTACTTTTGCAGCAAAACAGCAATGCACTATTTTCATTTTGTCACACACTTCAGCTTTAACCCCTGCACCTCTCTTCAGCTGTAATGGCTAAACAATAAGCAGAAACACACTCTTCTGGCTCCAGACATATGACAAACCAGATGTTCCTCCCAGGCAGATGCAGTATCAAGGCTGTAAATTGCAGGGTTTACATTTATGTGTGGTATTTGATAGCACTTATAAGACAAGTCCTGCTCAATTCCCTCCCACCTACAAGTGAGGAGATACCAACATGCAGGAGAACCACTGCTGTCCTGTGTGCAACACTGGATTTGGGATGCACACATGCAGGAATAATTTCTGCTCTGCTATTCCATGGTAAAGAGCAACACAAAATTAATTGGTGCATGGCAAAGGAAATACAGGAAGAGTTATTTAGTATAGGGCTTTTGGGGCCAAAGAAACACCTTTTCTGCCCCAGGATTCCAGAGAATGGTTGAAACTATTTTCTCCAGGGTACAGGAATCAAACGGGAAAACACTCCCAATTATAACTTAGGTAGAACATCCAAGTTACTGTAGCTGGATGGCACTGCCCAAGCTGTGAGCCTCAAGGTATGTACTGATCAATTCCCTTAAGATTATAGGGAGTTCAAAGAATTCTTCAATGCATTTTAAAATGGCAAGTTGGTTAACTAAATTGAGGTTCTTAGTGAGGGTTTTTTTCAAGATAACTCCAAGGGGTATGGTTGATTTTTGTTTGACATCTAAAACCTTCTGACAAAGTATTTGGTAACTGGTGATATTCCTGGGAAGGAAATATTTATTAACTACTTCCAATTCAAATATTTAGTTAATCTTGGCAGACAGAAAGTTTTAAGACCACAAGATAGAGCAAATTCATGTCTCATCTGGAATGTGATCGCTATAGAAGAGCTGTCTTTCCATAACACCATACCAACTCTCTGAACTCTAGGCTGCTAGTAAGATAGACTTTCCAAGGTGAGAAGTCTAATAAAGAAGAACCTGTATTATACCATGTAGTCATCTCTCACCATTCTCCCTATTTGTGGGTTTACACTGCCCTAAAATAGAGGGAAGGGTATACAAAAGAAAGATGGTCTGAAAACTTTAGGAAGAAATCAGAGACCTTTTTTCTAGCTGGGATGCCATTGTAAGGAAACATGGATGGGGAAAAAAAAGTGCAGAAAAGGAGAAGCAACATCATTACACAATTTAACCAACACTATAAATGCTAAAGGAACAGGGAAAAAATATCTTACATAGTATATGCATAAACAGTAGAACACTTCTCCCACTCTGCTCCCATGCTTTTATGAAGAGAATAAGCATAATTTGAAATCATTGCACTACAACCAATAAAGAGTACATTCTCCCAAACAACTATTTATATAGTCTTATGTATATTCAGAAGCTGAGAAAATCAAAGGAAATACTCATTAAACAATAAAAATTTCTTTTAATGACTTTTATCATCAAAATTAGCAGCTTTATACTATATATTCAGAAAAAATAGGATGTAATAAAAAGCCACAATTCATCCCACTTAAAGGAAAAAAAATAGAATACATTGTTCATTTAAGAAATAATGACAAAGCAATAGGGAGGTAATTTTCTCCACCCACTGAAAATGTTAGATCAGGAAGAATAAATCTTGCCAAATACCTAATCCTGATTCTAATCAGAAATACAGTTTAACTGTTTGCATGCATTTGCAGATCTGTCCAAACCCTCAAGTACAGCAATGACCAAACTGCGAGCCATTTCCTTACAGCTCCATCAGGCAGCAGTCTGCCATACGTTGCCAACAGCAGGTTTATTAGGGCTGTACTGGTACCAAGGGAGTTTATGATTATGAATATTTTACTGTAACCATAACGAAGGCTGCATTTTACAGACGTGCTACAAGCTGAGCTGCTTTAGAAGAATTGGAACTCCCAGCTGCTGTGTCCTCAAAGGAGTAATACGTACTTTGGCTTGCTCACTGAAGTGCTACATTACAAGGACAGAGAGATGCATGCCATTGAGCAACAATATTATCACAGACAGGAGATAATCGGTTAAGAGCAGATTTTACAAGGAGTTTCTTGCTGCAAACGAGTGGGTGATTTTTGGTAAACCAATACACATCCAAACCATACATTAAATGTCATTCTTCTGCCTCTATGCAAGAATTGATCCTACCACAAGTGGGCACATGGGTATAGGCACAGAGCCCTTATGCTGTTGAATCATTATTTTTATGACATGGCTCCCCCAACATCGCAAGCAACAGCAATTGATGCTCGGTACCAAAACAGATGGTTGTTTCAAACACCTTGCCAACTGTTTGTATGCACTGAGTATCACCAGTACTTCTGACAGTTTGCCTCCTTTTTCAATTTTAACAGTGCTGCTTTACTTAAGCAGCACTCAGGAAGAAGCCTGGCTTTGCTTTAGACAGAGCATTAATTTTCCCTTGTTAAGGGATAACTTTCTCACAGCACACACGTGGGGTGTCAACCTCCCCCTCACACACCTGTGGTGAAGATAGATGTTAGCTGTGGATTCTGGTTCTCTCCAACCTCTATCTGAGTATATACACACAGTAGTCATAAAACGTGATGACAGGGCCATTTAAAATACAAATAGAGCTCAGTCATAAATAATGCCTTCCTTGTAAGAATGGGAAGATGTATGGAAAGATTAGTATTCAGGGTTTGCAGAACTGTTCCCAGCAAAATGGGCAGGAGATGGGACAAGTTAAAAATGAAATACTTAAGATATAAAACAATCACTTTACCACAAGTTTTATTTGTTAACATTCCACAGCTGTGGGTACAGGAACAGAGCTGCAGCTGAGAATCTAAGGTAGCTAGCTTTGTTTTTATTAGCACAAGGCAACAACAGATATTGATTTGGCTGACTGTACAAGCAACCATTTCCCATCCCCAGCACAACTAATTATCTTACACAGCTACATGATGCCAAGACATACTCTTTAATGACCAGAATACAAGGAAAGACAGGAATCTAAATGTCTGCTATTCAGTCCAGAAGATATAAATTGTAGGCACTCAGACTTCACTATTCTTTAAGTAGGTGGAATACCCAAGGTTTTTTAAGGACCTAATATTTCATTCTTCCCTCTAAACAATGGCAAATGGACTAATGTTCTTTCTCCTAATGCAACAAAGAATATTTTTATAGGAAACCCATGGGCACTCTCACAAAAGTAAGAGTCAGCACCACCAAAACACATTAAGACTTCTCTTTTGGCCAGGGCAGAACACAGTCTGTAACAGATACAATACAGGTGAAGGATTAGCATAGAATAGAATCACAGAATTGCTGAAGTTGGAAAGATTATCAAGTCCAACCATGTCCATAAGCACCACATCTACACGTGTTACAAATGCCTCAGGAGCAGTGACTCAGCCGCTTCCCTGGACAGCCTGTTCTGATGCTTGGCAAGGCTTTCCATTAGAATTTTTTTCCTAGTATTCGACTAAATCTCCCCTGATGAAACTTGAGGCCATTTTCTCTTGTCCTACTGCTTGTTACCTGGGAGAAGAGACCAACCTCCACCTCACTGCAGCCTCCTTTCAGGTACTTATAGAGAGGAATAGGGTTCCCCTGAGACCAAGATAAACACCCCCAGCTCCCTCAGCCACTCCCCATCAGTTTTGTGCTCCAGACCCTTCCCCAGCTCCGTTCCCTTCTCTGGACACGCTCCAGCCCCTCAATGTCTTTCTTGCAGTGAGGGGCCCAGAGCTGAACACAGGACTCAAGGTGCAGTCCCACCACTGCAGAATATATAAATTTCTAGTTGTAGCATTTTCTAGCAGTTATGATGGTTCATAATATTTTTTTTTCCTACAATAAAAATTTTAAAATTCTACCTCTTGGTCCTCAGTTTTAAAGATGAGATCTGAGTTGCTTAAAAGCTAAGTGCTTCCTTGGAACATCTAAGTCAATGGCAACAATATAGTGCAATGATTCTGAGAACAGTCACTTATCCTGACAAAAAAATGTTGCACAAAAGGGAACAGGGGAGGAAAAAAGAAGCAGAAGAAAGGGAAGAGATGGGATAGAAAAAAAAAAAAAAGCTAAAATGAAGTGCTGCATATTAAGGACGACAGAGGTTCATACTCTTCTCTTCCAATTTAAATTTTTCTACTCCCTTAATATTTCTTGTGCCAAATCATTTCTCTTAAGAAACTATGCTTTCAGAAGCCCAGATGTGACATTACAAGTTTGCCCCAGGTCTAATTTCCCCTTGAAACAGAAGATACTACATGCAGACATCTCTTCTGTCACCTTTCCTGATGCACAGCAGAGCTATCTCCTAGCAGAGAGCGTGAAGAATTTCATACACAATGTCACAAGACTTCAGAGATGTAAAAAAATAAAATTCAAGTATTTTTTTTCTCTGCACCTCCTTTAAGTGTGAAGCACCAAATATTTTGTACCTCCACTCTGCCATGCAATTATTACTGTTATTATTCTGTTCTTCTATTATTTGATAGAGTAGATGGCACTCAACATGCTACCTGTGGTGCAACAGGTCAAGAGAAGAGAGGATGAGGAGGTGTGCTGCAAAATTGCTTGAAATAGACCTTTAACTGTGGAAGGACAGGAAATGGAAACAAAGTAAGTGCTATGCTAGACACTGAGACTCAGCACATCCTTGCACGCAGGAATGTAATCTAGCACTTTACAGCATAATGGAATAACAGACTATGTTTTAAAACTAGGCAGTTCTTTTTCCTCTTTTATTTGTTAAGTCTTGGAATGGAGAAAAACCTAATTACAGCACTTAATTTTGATTTTAAAAATTGATTTTCAACTCTAGTTTCTGCTGGTGCACAGGAAACTCCAGTGAGTCACAGAAGTAATACAACAACCATTAGCAGCCTTAAAATAAGAAATAAAAATTTGAAAAATGCCAGTTTATTCCGTATTTGTCCCTGGTTCAGCACAAATTGCTTTCTGCCTCACCTTCCTAATAGAAATTTTTAAATTTCTTCCTGCTGTGTAAAGAAATCACAATCAAAATGGTGTATAAAATCCTCTGATGTGCCATTACACTGCTCAGACTTGTATCAAATCAAAGCACTGTGTATGTAGCACAGTTATACATTTGCATGGCAAGTACTCCCACGAGAAATAATATAAACTACAAAATTTATCCTTGGGGAGAGAAAAAAAGGAGGAACCACAGACTGCGAGCAGTGCTTATGTGTGTCACCAGTGCATCTTGCAAGGCACTTGCCAAATATAATCCTGAGCAAAACTGAATTCAGTGTGGAAACACTTATATTACAGCTCTGTGTGTGTGCCTCCCATTCTGCAGCATTTAAGTACATTTATTATTTATACATAACCCTGTGTGATGCTGGACTCATGTCTGTTGTGGGTGAGAATGAATTAAGGCACAAAGTGACCTGGTGACAGGAAGCTGGAGAATCTGCACACTGACTGGAGCCCAAAATCTCTGACCCAGGGCATGGCCACGTGGCTTGCCATGGCCAAAGCCAGGCAGATGTGGCACATGCTCTCATTCAGTTCTATGCCAGTCACAGCTCGCCTGTCCTGGTCCAGTGAGAAGTAGGAGGGCTGGAAATGTCCACACACCCACCTACAAGGGGCACTGACATACATAATTTCCATATGATCTCTTTATTAGGAACAGCAAGCCAGGCAGCCTATAAAGAGTTGTTCATCTCACTGCTAGTCACCAAAGAACCCCAGAAAAAGAGTTGCAGGAACAAGCATGGGAATATATATCATCCCATCTTAAACATTATTTTATTCCTGGCTGATGACAAGCTGTCTTTCCTTTCCAAGGCATCCTTAAATCTCACTTTTGCTTTATCACCCCCAAGAGCAAAATTAAAAAGTCAGTTTAAGGAGAAACACTGCAAGTTATAGGCACTGAACCAGTGAATCACACTGACTGCTTTGACCCAGCATTATTTAAATGTTCAAGGTGAATGTATCTAGCCCTTGCCATTGTCGAAGCTCTCCAGAAAATCCTCATGCACAAGAAGCCAGATTGCACTGAATTATGAAGCATTAAGGAATCACAAGTGATGAGATCTAACAGGATAGCTATATTCTCATGCCAGCATCTCCCTGCAGGCAGACACACGTGTACCTGTGTGGGTTGAGCCCACTCAGCAGCACATTCCTGAGCAGCAGCAGAGTCCATGCAGCCCCTGCACTTCATTCTCTGTCATCTCACAAGCTGGGTTGCCTTCAGTCCCTCTCCCAGCCCCTGCCAAAGCAGCAGCTCCCCATTTCCAGCTGGGACCTCTCCAGCCATACTCTGCTGTTGACTGGATTGTGCTCAGGCTGAGCAGCCCCTCCCCTCCAGGGCTCCTGACTGGCTTTTTAATGCTCCTCAGAGAAGAACCCACATGTGGACAAGAAATGTAACAGATAATGGCTTCTGCCAGTTTTCATTTCAGTTCTTGCTCTTTATCCCCGTCCTCAGCTTTTCTAGGCTACCATCCTCACAGCTCCTGGGAAAAGGTCCTACAGTTCAACAGTTCAGGATCACTCGGGAAGTTAAATCACTTCAGAGCCAAGTTTTTGATAACTATGCTGAACACTTTAGATGCTCAACACAGGGTAGCAAAAAAAAAAGAGAAGAAATATGAAGGAAAAGGATGTAGTTAATTCCTCCAAATATAAGATGTTCTACTACTAAGTATGAAGGATAGATAACAAATCTTTATCCTGCAATTCTTGCTTCCTAGAGTCAGAGACAAGGAAGAGATCTTCTTGCTTTTAGAACTGACTCACCACATTTCTGTTGCCCAAGCAAAACAAAGAGAGCACAGCAGATGAAGAACCAGGTTTTCTCCTTTAGTTCTGCTAAAATTCTTCTCCACGAGATTATTTACTCATTGCAGGCCAGCTGCCCACTCTTAAAATGAAAAGAATAATGCTCTACCACACTGGGAAAGTATAAAGATAGAAGTATTAATAAATGTGAATTATTGTGAGAGAAGACATTGTGGAAGGAGAACATCTACCCCCTCACTGGTTGATACAGAATCATACAGAACCCTGCTGAAAGTCTCTGAGAGTTCACATCAAACCTGATTATACAAATGCTTCATTGCAATGTGACACATGAAAAGGTCCATTTCAGCAATGTCATAAAGGATGGTATTATATCCATTTTGACCGAAGAACAAAGGAACTATGAGGAAACATGAAGTTAAGGACAAGGAGTTATTCTTCTTAAACCTATGAGACCTTCAGAAGCAGAAAAAAATATAGCAAACACTAAAATTTAAAATAAGCAATTACCAGGCTAACCTATTCAGTTAATTAATTAATTCTATGTGAAAAACAGGATAAGAGAAAATGAGTCACGTGAGATTTTCTTAATCAATTCCATTTGAGTGCACAGCCCAGTTGATAGGACAAAGATGGTGGTGGAGGGAAATTTTTCATTGCAGAGGATTTTGGCACTCAAAAAACCAGGGCAATAATTGAGGCAGCATACAGCTAGTGAGATATACTTCGATAAGATATGGACTAGAGCTGATTTTAAAAAATCCCCAAAAGTGGTGATAGTTTTTTAGGACAAGAATAAAAAAAATAGCATCTTTCCAAACACTTTAAAGTTTTTAAATTTAATATGAGTGTTTCAAGAAAACAGAAACTTTTTGAGATCTCTAACCAGTAGAAAATTGAGAAAGTGTTCCTTGAAATTGTCAAAATATTTATCTTTCATTTTCATCAAAAAATCAGAACATTTCAGCCTTCTCCAGGGCTGTCGGTACTGCTGTCTAAATTACATTTACATTTAACTTTCCTTGGGATCCCAGTCAACAGATATTTTTAAAATTTTTGTTCTTCACAACTCACTGAAAATACTTTTCTTTGATTCATACATCTAGCAGCCTCAAAGATCTGCCAAATCAAAGATCAAAGATTCTTCCACACCTTTCTGCAATTGAATTTTGCCAAGCCGGGAACATTGGCTGTCTTCTCACATGTCAGAAGATACCAAGAAGATGCTAGAATGAACTCATGTGAACTTATAGAAAAGATCATCAAGGACATCCCTGCTTCTCATTGCTCAAGCATCCAGGAAAGCACCATATTTTATGCCTAGACCTTCCAGAAGTAAAACCAAAGCTGAATCAAGGTCTGTTTCTCCACCACTCACCACAGCTTAATGCAGAAGAGATTTAATATACATAGACTTGCACAACACATCTCTGCCCTGCACACAGTGGTGCACCAGAACAAGTATTTCCAAGGACTCCAGTTATTTTTCTGTGGCTCTAGGGGAACCAGTTCTACATTGAAGTGAACCAAAAGCTCTAAAATGCTTTCTGCTTTCAAACAAGAGCTAAATAATGAACAATGTGTCAAAATCCTATTCCCAGCATTGGAGAGGAGCTCTCATCTTAAGAGAAACTGTTCTCTCCACTTTTTTCCTCTTTGCCATTCAAAGTCTTGAGAGGCACAGTGAAGGTAAAAGTCAAAAGGGCACAGACTTCTGAGCAGTGCCTTATCCTAGAGGGCTCAGGCTCCCAGATACTGCTGGTTGTCCCAAGCTACCAGTCTTGTGCTCAGAGACAGCAGTCAGTCTGTGTGACTGTGAGCAGCTGCTCTGATGCAGAGCACATCCTCATCCCACCAAGCTGAGGGGAGTGCTCCCTGTTGCCTGCCTGCCTGCCTGGCACTAACCTGCCTAACTCTCCCACTCTTGTTTCACTCAGTTAAACACATGCCACTGCCAAAACTATTATTTTGTTAAAGTGCCCTCTGACATGTCTACTTCCTACTTTCAAGCCTACCCTTTCAAATACAAAATAGGCATTTATGCTTCTGTAGTTCCTTTAAAATAACGAATTAAGTACCAAGCAGTTATTGAGAAGGTTCTCTGCCCACAGTAATACTGTAGGAAGACAGTAAAAGATGGTAGATTGCAAATGAATTACACAAATGTCTGGGTAATTTGATGTGAGTAAAAGATGAGATAAGTAAGCAGCACAGTCTTTTGGTCTCAGTCTGAAGAGGGTTAAGGAATATACCTTTTGATTATCTCATCTATTATTAACAGTAAATCCTCACTAAAGCTCAGGACAGAGCATGACAACACAAATATGCTTCATGAATGCATTACCTCAGTGTACTTCAGGACATCTCCACAGCTATACATGGCTACTCCTACCTATGGGATTTTCACCAGGCCACGTGTGTGGAAGAGCATGCTCATCCTCTGAATGCATGCTCAAGGCTCATCCCAAGCAATACATCAGGGATAAATGTTAATGGATATATGACAAGTTAAATCTCACACTTCTCTGCCCTTGCAAAGAGACAAAGAATACTAGACAGTCCTTTGGAAGTCACCATTTCAGCTGTTTCTAGGACAGGGCACACAGCCTAGGATTCAGCCTCCACAGCTGTACATTTAGGAATGTGCAACATGCTTTGCTGAAAGAGATCTGCATTTTTAGTTACACAGGCACTGAACATGGCACAGTGGCAAGGCAAGCTACATTACAAATGCAAATTCAGAGATTGGAAAAGGAAAAAAAAAAAAAGGAAATAAATCAATTTCAAGTAATGCTTGAAATATATGTAAACAAAGTCACTTAAGTGAAACTGGCCAAAATTACAAGAAGGTATTTACCTTTTGGAAGCTCAAGATAAAAATACTGTTTACAAACTACTTACAGAGTTCTGGCCTTCAGAAAGCAAGGTAATTTCCCCCAGTGATTTTCTATGCATAGTGTGAGGGAGGCAGTTAAAGCTGATATAATATAATCTGAGCTACATTGAAACATCTGGTCCATCTGCTTTATATGCATTGATAGGCTCTAGTCCACAGCAATCAATAGCATGTTAAAATGTTATTGAATATAATTTTTAATAGCTGTTTTACTTATGTGTCCTTCTTGGGCAGGCTTTAAAATCAGGATTATAAGTAAAATATAACTCTAAAACACTGTCATATTATATAAAATTATTTTAAATGAAGTAAATTCTAAATGTAGATTTAGCTTCTATAAAATTTGTAATTGATTGATACTATGCCCCATAATTTTCCCAGTAATAATTTAGAAAAATAGATAGATATGTACACAGGATAATTTTATACTTAGGATAGTCTGAAGGATGTTTCACTTCAAACACACCAACCCCTATAATTCCTGAGTTAAATTCTCTTCTCCCACTAATTTAAATTGGAATTTTTCCAGATGAACAATACTTTTTCATTTGGCTATGGTACAGTCCCTTCTGCACTATGGTAGAGTTCTTCTACTTAAGAGGCTTTCAGAGTTTTTGAAACTATGCAGGAATTTTAAAAAACATTAAATATTCACTTCAGAGAGGGGGCCTGACTAGGTTTCCATGCTTTAGGTAGAACTGAATACAAAACCTAAAGATTTAGCCATTTAAAACATATCTAGCTATTGTCATAATCAGCAAATAACCTACAAATAATTCCACAGTTGGAAAGTAAGGTCAAACTATAGCCTGCAAAAGTTGTGCACATTTGATTAATCCAACCTAATTTCTTTGAAAAGCATGAAGACTAAGATATTTCTGAAAACTACAAAAAGTAATACCTTTCAGCTAATTAGGCTTCTTAATACATGTGAAAGTACTTTAGAAGTGTACCACAGGTCAATGAAAGTAAATATCAACAACCATAAAAGCCCCCAAATTAATATTTATGAATAAATACCGATTCTGGAACTTAACTCTGATGTAATTTGTCCTACACATAGGTGAGAAGCTATGCAAGAACCAGCAATTTATCCATTGATGAGCTGTGGGCAATAGACCATGGTATTAAATAGTCTGAATGACACCCTTTTTCCTATGACCACTCACATGTTGTTTATGAATAAATAATTTTCCACTTCTGTGTTGGACATACATTAGTATTATTTTTTAAAATCCAAATTGTAATCCTCACATGTGACAGGACATTTCTGGGGAGACAACAGAGATTCTAGATCACATTTTTAATGTGAACTGAAGCATTATACCTATAAGATCTAAAAAGCAAAAATGCAGTTTTGTGCACAACTCTAATTAGACTTGAACTGAGCAGAGCTGCTCAGCTGGCTTGCCTAACAGCTGGTCCAAATCTCTTAGGGAGGAGCATATTTTTACAAAACATTTTATGAGGTCACACAGTGAGAGCAATAGGAGTTTATTATTGAGGCAGAGAGGTTGACTGAAAGATTTTGCTTTGGGAATCAGAAATATAAGTGGTTTGCCCATCCAAGAAGTCTAGGCAATTTATGGATTTATGATTATTTAGATGTGTGATTTAGTGATCAAAATTTTGTATAAAATTAATAGCCTGATGTATATCTAGGCCAGAACTTTTATCAACTTCTCAAATGCTTGTATTTGGTAACATTCAGAAGTGAATATACCCATCCTCAGAAAAAAAGATTTGAAGAAAATGAGGGTAAAATAGCTAGGCCAATATGTAACAGCAATCTGTCTCCAAGAAACATTTACAGACAGTTTGGCAAGATAACTAGGCAATAGGATTGGAAAGAGAGAGGCCAAAGCCTGGGGTGTGTCAGATGTGCAGTTGTGAGTCACTTTATTTTCTAAGTTATTGCTCAAGATGGATGTCACGACCTCTCACACAGCATTGCTGAATAAAGTGTTAGCAGTACAAAGTGTCAGTCTAGACAATAACTTGAATCATTTTAGAAAAGCTAAAAAATATTTGAATTTTCCAAGAGGCACACCTTTCTGGAGGCTGTTGGTTCTGTATTCTAGACACATCAGTAATGCTTTGTAGTCTTGGAGAATGATGCATAAGCTGGATTTTCCAATTTTGATATATTTTTAAGGAAATTTATAGCTGGCATTCACTCAAAAAAGGCTTAATGCTGAGAACCAAAACATTTTCTGTGTACCCACAATGTGAAAAAAACCCAAATTGGAATCATAGAATGGCTTGATTTGGAAGGGACCTTAATGATCATCTCGTTCCAACCCCCTGTGATGGGCAGGGACACCTTCCCCTGGAGCAGGGTCCTCGTCCAGCCTGGCCTTGAGCACAGTCTCAAGCTACCTGACTTTGTTTTCTTCTCCACCTCTTCAGTTAATGTTATAGATTGTTACTATTTTCTACTATTTTTAATGCCCAACATTGAACTGCTGATCAGCCTGAGCTGACAGCTCCTGGCACTGCTCTAATAGGGACAACAGTCCCAGTCACCCACCTTCAATTGCTGTGTTTTGCCTCTTCCTTAGACCTTTGTTTTCGTGGGTAGCATACAATATGGAGCTTTCTACACAGATAGGTGTAGGTGTATTAATTCTCTGTCAAATTCCATGTCTAAAAAAACTTACTGTAGATGTAGAGACCAGGCTCTCTTGTCTTTGATTACTATCTAAATTTGTCAGTGTCCCTCTTTACTTTCTCTTCTTATGTATTAGTCCATTTTTCATTTATAATGTCTTTCTGCTTGATAAAAACTGGACACAGTGTCATTCCTCTCAAGCTGCTCCCATAAATCTCAGGAGCACAGGATGGTTGGGGTTGGAAGGGACCTCTAGTTCCAATGCACCAGCTAAACAGTCTCACCTAGAGCGGGCTAAACAGGATCATATCCAGGATGATTTTGAGTATCTCCAGGGAAGGAAACTCCACATCTTTTCTGTGCAGCCTCTTCCAGTGCTTTGTCACCATCAAAGTGAAATGTTTTTGTTTGTATTCAGACATAATTTCCTGTGTTTCAATTCGTGTCTGTTGCTGGGCACCTCTGAGAGTAGCCTGGCCCCATCCTCTTGACACCTGCCCTTGAGATATTTATGTGCATTGATGAGGTCAATTCTTAGTCATCTCTTCTCCAGGCTAAACAAGCCCAACTCCCTCAGCTTTTCCTAACAGGAGAGATACTCCAGTCCCCTCATCATCTCCATAGCCCTCTGCCACATGCTGTCCAGCAGTTCCTTGTCCTGTCCTGAGGAGCCCAGAACTGAACACAGCACTCCAGGTGTGGCCTCACCTGAGCAGAGGGGCAGGATCACCTCCTGTGACCTGCTGGCAGTGCTCTTCCCAATGCACCCCAGGACACCATTGTCCTACTTGACCCCCAGGGCGCACGGCTGGCTCCTGCACAGATTGTTGTCCCCCTGTCCTTCCCTGCAGAGCTGCTTTCCAGCAGCTAACCCATACTATTGCATGATGATATTCCTCCCCAAGAGCAGCTCTGCACTTGCCTTTGTTGAACTTCATTAGATTCCTCTCCTCCCAACACCTCATGACCTTTATTCTTTGACTCACTCGATCAAAGATCCCTTACAAGAAGGTTATCTGGCTTCTTTTTTTCTAAATTCTTTTGCCTGTACTTCCATCCTGTAAAACTTAAGCAATAATATTTTGTGAAGTAAAAATTAGGCAACTTTTTTGAAGTGCAACAAAACATCTACCGACTAAGTTGTTAAGAAAAAAAAGGTCAATACCATATTCATAATTCATTAAAGATCTGTCACTCTTCAAGCACTTTTTAAGTATCTCATTCTACCTCAGAGGTTTTGAGTTCATGAGAGAATGTTTTATGTCTATGACGCAGGAATCACAGAGAGTCTATCCTCAAAATTTCTTCACCATGACACAAAGAGATAATCCAAAAAGAATAGATGAGGGGACATTGCTTTGCTTTGATAATATATTTTATTTATTGACTGCATGGAGTATTTCCCTTCTCTCTCTTCAAAAGGAAATTCTAGGAATATAGCTGAAGATGTGGGAAGAAACCCTAAATCGGCCAGAAATAAATTAAAATTTTAAATAAATTTACACACTTGCTAAAGAAATATTAACTTTTTAAAATGTTCTGATTATAGAGTTTCTTTCAGTAATATGCCTGGTCAGCTGTTGAATCCCACAGACACAGACAGAGATCCAGCACGGTGTAGGAAAAGAAACTAGTTTTAACAGCAGTTTGGCACCACTTACAAACTAAGCAATGCCAGTTTAGTGTGTTATACATGCTACAGGCCTTGCCAAAGGTACAATTCTGGATCACTCCCTTCTGTAAAAAATCATAATTATTTGGGAAGGTCAGTACCTCCCGCAGTGCTGTTCAAGCACTATGGCAGAGCTGACACTCATGGATGGTACTAGGAAAATTGCCATGATGAGAGAGCTGCTGCTATTTTTCTGTCGTGTGCTTTGCTTTCAAAAGGAGAATCCAGAATAGCTCCTATTTGGCTCAAATTAGCCTGTGCCTGGGTATCTTTACAGCTATTCAGAACATCTCAGCCTTACATAGTACAGACGGAGATCTTAAGCTATAGCTGCAAAATAATTTTCAGAAATGTTTGCAAAGCCATTAGCTGTGATAAATTGCACAATTTACCCCTAGACTAAGATTCTTTCAGGTGCTGTTTCTCCCCAGATAATCAAATTGTGTTTTGCTTCAAAGCAGTTCAACTCCTTCCAGATGCTGCACCCTGCAGAACGTCCTTCCTAATTGCCAGACTGGGACCTAATGTGGACTGCATCATCCTTAAAAATCCATCAGCACCTACAAGCTTCACTTCAAGCCCTGTCTCCTGCCAGTGCAGTTTCAGGGATTTCTGAAAGTGTTTTGTCACTGCTCATATGACCTTGGACTAACCATCACAAAACTAGCAACACATCATGCTTACTTTTTTGTACTATCATTGGACCTGTGATATCAAGCTTGGACTGAGATAGCTTGCTTTTAGTCCAAAAAACCGGTGAATCACACCTTGAAATAGCATTTGGAAGCATCCTACACTACTGAGCAGAAAATGCTCTCTTGTGTTTTTTTCATGGGTTGACAGTCAGGAATATGTAATAATATCCCTTCTGTACAATTAAAGATGACAATTAAAAGTAACACTCAGAACATTTGATTTAATATTGGTGACATTTAAAGACATCTCAGTATATTTTGCTTGGCTCTTCCAAAAGTTCTTTTTTCTAAAAGAATGAGTTGAAAACATCTGGGATTTTTTTCCACAGACACAGATTATCAGTTGACTTAAGAGAGGCATAAGATCATCCCAGTGTACTTTAAATATATGCAAATATGTTTTTAAAAATCAAAGTATACATTCATGCTCTGTGGCCATGCACTCTTTGGAATTCTCCTGGACTTTTCAGTAGCTACTGAAAAAAAAAATCCTTCTCTTACATAGGACCATCAGCATAAACCTCCCTTATGCTAAAGCAAATCTTGCCCTATTTTTTTTTCAGATAGTATATTTGATTTCTTCACCAGAATTTCTGGCTGCAAGTGTAATCACATATTTGAAGATGATAATTGACAATAGCTAGGACATCCTTATTTAAAGTTTGTCCTTTGTCACAATATTTAGGAATTGAAGTTGTAGAAAAACCTGGTGGTTTACACATTCACCATCCTTCCTGTCCATACAGTTTGGGAGATTTAAAAGAGTGGCACCTTATTATGTGTTTTTCACCAGGGAGAGATAACCCTTGTAAAGATTAATGTGCTGCCAGACTACTCTACCATCACCAAATGTATCACTTTAAAATTTCATAAGACTATTTTTTTCCCCTGCTAAGCTGAATAATGCCCATAGAGCTTTCTCTTGCAAGCTGCAAGAAAGGCATTGTAAAACATGCCAATACAAAACCTATTTCCAATATTAGCATTCATTTCACACATGCACTCTGAATAAGTACAGTTAGTGCAGAATCAGGACTCCAGACTAAATTTTTCTGCTATGTTAAAACTTCATGATGTTATATATTACCTCATAGGATATATTCAGGATATCTTAGTGAAGGCTATTAGCATTGATTTATGTTATTTTAATGCCTTACATTTTTCAATAGAAATACCTGAAAAAGGCAATTGAAGAGTTAAGTTGGATGCCACTGTGCGTTATTAACTCACACCCTGATCTTAGTATTTAGATGAAAACCTCATCAGAAATATGCAAAAGACATTAATTCATTATGCACTAATGCATAATAAAAATGATGTATTAATTGCAGAAATCAGAGAGAAATTTGACAGGAAAAAAATGTGTCAATCTGATCCCAGTTCTGTGAAGGGAACTGAAAGTAAGCCTCCAAATCCAAAGATATTTCTCTGATACAGTAATCTCAATGAAAGAGTTTCTGAATCTTTAATTTATATCTTAAAAACCTGTAGCTAGACAGGATATAGAAAATTTAGAAAATTTACTGAACTAATCTTTAAGGTCAGCCTAGATAAAAACTAAAATTATTTCTTCATTTACCTCCCCGCTTTAGAGATCAAAATCATTCTTTTGGCTTGCTGATACAATTATTTGCTTGTCTGCCTGCCAGGCAGCGTGGTACATATCCATCTTCAGTACATGCTACATGCCAGCAAGTGCTCTGCTTGGGGTAGGCAGCTGGAAAGCAATCTGTTAAAGTCCACAGCATGACTCAAACCCATTCTCTCCTAACACTTTCTCATTGAGAGCTGTCTTAAAGAGCAATCTCTCTCCATCAGCACATCTCCTTACTAGGGCCTGGCCAATAGGTCTTACGGTGCAAGTTTTTAAATTATGGTTTCTTGGCTTAGAGGGTTTTTTACGAGTTTGCAGAATAGCACATAAATGAAAAACTACTTGGTTCTATCTCAGCTAACCATGTATTCTGTTATGATTTGGATGACCGTCACCCAGCTACTTCTCTAGGGAAACTGAAGAGCTGGGTTTTTCATCAATCTGCTAAGATAACCCTCATTCAAATCCTCATGCACAGCAGAAAATATTTAATATTGCAATGCATCACATGCTTCCATTGCTGGTGTCTGTCAGCACACAAGGAATCTTTTGATTTTTTTTTTCTTTTTGAGATCTAGATTTGTTGTCCAGAGAAGATGCAGATACCCCATCCCAGCAAGGTCAAGGCCAGGCTGAGGCTCTGACCAACATATGGAAGGTGTCTCTGCCTATTGCAGGGGCTTGGAACTAAATAATACTTAAGGTCCCTTCCCTTTGTAGATGTGTTTGAAAAATATTTGCCTTGCAAGCTACCCAAAGTTCTGAGCCAGACTCTCTGAAAATATGTGATCTCTAATGCTGGGACAGGTGAGCTCCCACCAACATCTGGTACCGCAGCTCCTTCAGCACTCACCCATCATGTCTGAAATCCTGCCATCAGATTAAAGCATCTCTGATGTGTTGCAAACAATTTAGTTTGGAAAAAAAAGATCTATGATGCATAATACTGATTATTAGTGATGGGACAGAATTGCTAAGGCATGAAAGGGACTTAGGAAACTGGGTTGATCTGCTGGCTCAGCCGTGAAATTGTGCAACTCTGAGCTGTTCCCTTCCCCACTCTGTGCCTTTGTTTCATCAAATCAGAAGACAATGCTAATGCTGATCCCTACTGAGCCTTTTAAAGCATGCAGACTGAAATACTTTATGGGTCAACAGAATTAAAGAAAGGTAAGACTTTATAGTATACATTACATCTAAAATTCAGAATGCATAAATGCATAGTGATTTGTTTAAATTTCCAAGAATATATACAAAATTATTTGTAAACCTCCTCCCCTTTTTCCCTTTAGCCTTTCTTATTTTAAGATAAATAAATCAAGAGAGACTCATTCATTCATCACGAAAGCTTCCCTCTGGACCACTCCCAGTTGATTAATTTTAAATTACTAATTGAAATTAAGAAGGAAATGTAGAGCACAGATGAAGCTAGCATGAGTTTTAAACTTGTGATTTCAGAATAAAGACTTTAAATCAAAAGAACGTAATTTCAGAATGGTGCAAAACTGCGGAACAGCTCTCTAAATAACACAGCAGCAGAACAGATTTCTCACAAATACCAGCAGAAAAGCTTAACAAAGCCAGGTTTCATTGCAGCTAATGGGGACACTTCTGCACAAGATTCCTGTTCTGGGATTGCAAAACCCATCATCAACATTAAATAACATAAAAATAATGAGTTTCTTAAATTGCAAGGACATGTTGATTATAAAACTGACACTGAAAAGCCAGGAAGTACTTTCCAGAGAAAGAGGTAGCAGAACTTTTATTTTTACTGAGCCTCATTAATTAGCTTTTAATGATCAAAAAGTTGCTCTTATGCAGCCAAAACATATAAAAAAGTTTTAGCATGAAAAAAAAATTAAGAGGATTACTTAGCACACGTTAAAGAACTATCTTTTAGTCACAAGCTTCTTTTTTATCTTACTATGCTTTAATTCCTATACTTTATCCTATACTTTTTTTTCTCCCAGAGCTACACTTTTATGTCCTAAACTAGATTCAGAATTTGGAGGCTTCTAGGATCATGCTTTAGGCCTACTCTGTAATTTAACATAATTTGTTATAACTGCTGGAATTATTAAAGAGGTTTCAAGGGATAATTTTGTCGAATAAAATATAACTTCAGAGATATCTTGCTGACAGAGGGCCTAAAGGAGTTCAGATTTGTCTTTATATTCAGCTGTCAAGTGCTGGTTGCTTATCTATACAATATATTAAATTTTATATCAACTTTTCTTTCTCTGATTGCTATCATTTTTGTCTATGAAATCCAGCAGTATTCAGCACAATTGAGGTAGAACTGTAGAATAGCTGCCGTGTATCTTCTCTGTGGATTTGCTAACATATAGGATATGCACCAAAACCCAGAATGTAACAGAGGAGCTCAGAGAATGAAAGGGTTGGCTTCTTCTGTTACCACACTGAATGGTCATCACTGGTTTTCTCTCTCCATCTGGAACATTGCAGGAACATTCATATTTCTCTTATGCTACATATTTCTGTTTATTATGTTGCTTAATTAAATCTTTCAAAAGAAGCACCTTCTTTCCTCTCATCTTCATCGTTTCTTCTTTGTCCACAAAGAGTATCAGCTCTACAGATTGAGGAAAAAGAGGCACCAACTCTTTAAGGAAGATGAAAGTATGAAAATACAAAATGTTGCCTAAAATGAGTTCTAAATATCATTGGGTGTTATGGAATATATTTAGTGGCTGAACAGAGAGTCTGTCCTAGCTGAGACTCAGAACAAAGCAAAGGAAGATAAGTAGAGAAGAAAACTTTTCATTAGGACAAGTGAAGATAGAAAGCAGTAATGTATTGATTTCCAGCTCCTTTTGTGCAAGGGGGAGAACAAAAGTCAAGAGTTGTGCAAGAAGTTAGCATCCACATGGCGGAGAATGGTTTGGTGTTTATGTTTTTTGGCACCATATCAGAATACCTGGAGAACAAAGACTTTTCAGAGAAAGACTGACAGACAATAAATCACAGAACCCTAGAATGATTTAGGTTGGAAGGACCTTAAAGATCATCTGGTTGCAACCCAGCTGCCATAGGGAGGGACACCTTCCACTAGACCAGGTTGCTTAAAGTCCCATCCAGCCTGGCCTTGAAGACTGCTAGGGATGAGATGCCCAAAGCTTCTCTGGGCAGCCTGTGTCAGTGCCTCACCACCCTCAGAGTAAAGAATTTCTGGTTTATAGCTAATCTAAACCTACTTTTTTCAGTTTAAAGCCACAGGCCATTGTGCTATCACTCCATGCCTGTGTAAACGATTGTTCTCTAGCTTTTTGTAGGCTCTCTTCAAGTACTGAAAGGCCCCAGTAAGGTCACCCTGGAGACTTTTCTTCTCTAGGCTGAAAAGCCCCAATTTTCTCATCCTTTCAAAATGAGACTTCTCTCAAGAGCATTGTGGGAAAAGTGCATCTACTCAAATAAATGGACATTAGGGTGGTAGAAAAACAGCTACAAGAAGTAAATGAGAGGACAGAAATATAAGAAATCAGTAGCAGAAAGATCAGTATGGTCAAAAGAAGGTGAATAGGCCCTCTTTACCCAAGAAATACAGGAAACATCCAAACCAGAGGGGGAAGAACAGAACAGAAAACCCTGGCCCTGCTCTGCAGACATGAACTGGGCATTGGGTAGTTTCAGCATTCAGCAAACCAAAGTCCTTTAGTAGCACATTGTAGAAATAAATTCCTTCCCTGCTTCTTAAATTATGTGTAGGACCAATGCTAGCATAAATTCTGCCCAGTATCAAGTACAAGATAAACAGCTTAGAGAATATGATTATTCTTAGATTATTCTTTGAGTAAGATAAAGTTTAGCCTGTGCTTTGCTATGTAACAAAACCCCAAAGCTTCTTATTCCTAGTTCACCAGTACCAATAATAAATAGGAATAGGCAAATATTTCCCAAACAATATATTAGATTTATGTTTTATTTCTAAATAATTACATCGAAGAGAAAGGAGAAAACCCTGAGAAGTCTCAAGTGTGTATTGAATTATTGGTCATTTCACCCTCAAAAGAATTTGAATTTCAACAAGAATTTTTAATTGAACCCCCTGGATTTTAGCTTATGATTTAATCTACCAAGTTGCTAAGGCAACCAATGATTATAGCTGCTGGGCAAAATTCACAGAATTGTTAATCGATCTTAATCTGGATACGCTGCATCAGTAGTTCTTTCACAGTGGAAACAGACAGGGCTAAAAAATATATTTGGGTTTAATACTTAATTTACAACATACAATGACACTAGAATTGTGAATATGCTTTTCATAATAAACATCCCTATTAGAAATACCATCTTTTTAACCCAGCTTTTCCAGTAGAGAGAAATATTTTGCTGAGGTTTGTATATCACCCAGCAGTGTGTGTCTCAGAGACATCTAATCAATGAGCTTTTTAATGTGCTCAACTCTCCCTCTGCTCACAAAGGGGGAGAATGGATCTACCCAAATCGAAAGTTACAGTCATTATTCTAATATGATTGTGTCGGAGGATAACTTTTGTATGGTGCTACTTTCAAATCTGTGGACTATTTGTCTGGTCCCCCATGTAAAGTGCAACAGCCAGGGCGAGGTTGAGAAGTTTTGCAGCTCTGCTCTTTATCCTGTTTTCACCATGAGCATTAACCAATCACTTAAGATCTCTTTCTCTGTTTCAGGCTTCTATTTCCTACTTTCCTATCCTCCAGCAGAGCGATGCAGTTAGTCTTAGCTACTACAGAAGAGTGTTGTGAGATCAACCAACTTCAAAATTTATTTCTAAAATATTCTTAATACCAAGTGTTGTGCTTAGCTAATATATAGCATATTAATTTTAATCACCAACAGTAGTTAGCCAGGAAATTTAAATTCTGTTTTATGGTCCCATTAAATGTCCATAAATTTATGTATCCAGATATAGCTAACTTAGCATTTAGGAGAGTGCTTTCATTTTGGTTTAATCTAATTCACTTCTACAGTGAGCAACTAAACTCTTCTGAACATACTCTGTTAAGAATGTTATTCCTGGTGAATTTCTTGGAAAAGCTGTAGTTATAGGACATTTATGTACAATAAATCAATTTAGTTATTCAATATATCTATTACTTGAGCTGATACTTCTAATGTGGTGACTGTTCTTCACACTATTTTGCTCATGTGATCTAAAGAAACTTTTTTATTCTTTCTGGTTTTCTCATTTATTTGCTTCATCTCTTCTTTTGTTTTCACAACAATTTATTCATCCTCTCCACACTGTTTGTTATAAATTCCTCATTTGTCCCAGGCTCTTTTCTTTTTATTTTCTGTGAATTTATTTTTAATAGATTTCTCCCCACTCTGCATCCTGTGTTACCCACTGCCTTCCTTTCTACCTTACAGTAGCAACTGTGTTAAAATATGTTTTTTAAACATCTCTCTGAAGGAACTTGCCTATTTTAGCTAAAAGGAGCACATAGCGCATTGTCATGAGGAGAAAAATTGATTATTTTAAAAGGCTCCAGCTAAGAAACATATATAGCCCCAGTGTTAGGTTTATGGTTGGACCTGATGATCTTAAAAGTCTCATCCTGCCCAAATGATTCTATGATTTAATGATTTTTCTTTAAAATAAGATTTTTAAACTTTGCAAACATATTATGTAATGCATATACACATAGATTGACACATATATAAATACAACTGTCAACTGGTTTTCAGCTTTCCTAAGGAAGCTAGAAAAGATAGAAAGCTTTGAAAAAATGAAGGAGTTTCTGTCTGAAAGATGGGAGTAAAATTGCACATTCATCTGAAAATTAGGAAACATTAGAAGGTATTTGCAATGTCATGTGCATAACACTTCAGAATAATGCTGAAGAAGTCCCAGCTGAAACACTTTTAAGTGCTTTCATCCTTTCTCTAAATTATTCATATATAATAAATCTTAAAAAAAGACCCTTAAGTGTGATCCTCCACAGCTTTTCCATCAGGACAACCCAGTTTTAAACCCATTTTGCCTCTTATCTATACAAAATGAAAGGCAGCTAAAGAAAATGTACTACTGTGCAATAAATGCTTTCTCATCTAAAACACATCAGTACAATTCCCTTTGAAACTCTATTTTATACCAGGTGCCTAATTAAAAAGGAACACTGTTTATGCAATTTTGACAATATTCCAAGTAATGAACAATAACATGGCTTTTAGGCTGAAATCCCCATTGACTTAATCAGGACTTCTGCCAAAATATAGATATGCCCCATGACAGCTATGGATGCACACAGTTACAACAAAGTATAATATTAAATGCTTTGGGGTTTGCTGCTTTCATCACTTGTTATTTGATTATCTTTTTTTTTTTCCATATTTTAAAATTACTTGCTTACACTTGACAAGTTATATTTTGCCTGTCTGATTCTCGATTTTTCCCTTACTGCCATTAATTCAAATAGTCATGAAGATCAGGAATGTATAACTATTATCATATATATGGGATTAAAAAAAAAAAACAAAACCAAAAACAAACCAAACCCTACGAGTTATTTAAAAAGGTAAAGTCTATAAAAGATGACTCAGGCAAATAGTTTATGAATGACATTTTATAAGGTACTTGTCAGAAACATCTCTGCATCCTCTTTAATTAACTACACAGAATGTTATAATTGTAAAACTACAAGTTTTGTCATTTCCTTTGACTCTAAAAGTAGGAAGCCTTACTATCTACAGTGCTGTAGGTAGAACCATTCACAGAAGACAGGATCTGAGAAAGCCTTTTAGAGCTGATTACACCTTGTTTTTTTCATTTGCTGAGGGGTGAGTGGGGGTAGCGAGGGACAGACTGCAATCACTGTGACTGCAGCACAGCAGAGGTGCACAGAACTATGAACTGGTAATTTCAGGATTTGGATTCCAGCTCCCCTGGAGTACACCATATGTGATATCCATTAGGGACTCTTACAGAGCTTCCCTACTGCCTGAACACGCATCACCCTGACCTCAGAGCTGGCTGGCAGCACACCAGACACCTCAGCTCAGCTGCAAAAACTGAAAAATTGAGATGTAAAAACAGGTATCTATCTAGATATCTATCTATCTATCTATCTATCTATCTATCTATCTATTCAACTGCACTCCCAAATAAGCAGTTAATTATGTTGTTATTTATGTGGATATTGTAGGCAAGAGACTTGTTCCACTCACCCTGGACTTGCAGAAAGACAGAAATTGCACTTCTCTCCCCCTTCCAAGCCATAGTATCTTCAGCTCTTGGACTGTGGTCCTGGAAGGACACATGCTGACTTATCCCTAAAAATCCTCAGAGATGGAAAACACTAAACATTTCCAAAACCAAGTTTAAACGCAGCGACAAGAAAAGTGAGTCTCTTGTTTTTTTGTGGAGGGTCTCTCATGAACATTTATCAAATAACTCAACATATTCTGCCAAGAGCAGAATGGGAATGCAGTATATATGTGGTAAAACTTCATATTTTGCTGAAGTCAGACATAGATGATTCATTGCATACCCTGAAAGAATTTCCTGTTCTAGAATTCACAGCCCTCCATGTGGAAATTGTCTGTAGTTAAGGTGTGAAGGTAACTTTTATTCTTTATCTTCATAAATCAAAAGAAAGATTCAAAACTAAAAGCACTGCAGCATATGTTCTAAAAAGTCTGTGCATATTTTGTCTCATATTCCCCATAAACTGCCAAATAATGGATTATTCACTCAATAACAGAACAAAGACAGGAATCAGGTCAGCTAGACCTGAAATATTTCATTCAATCCAATACAAAAGTTTTTGTCTGGAAGAGGGAACATTACTTCTTTTGCTGCATTTACTTTTGGATATTTTGTTCCATTTTGGAATTCCAGTTTAAAACGATGAGTCCAAAATTATTTTGCAGCTTTATACAAAATGTCTTGACTTTTTTGAAACAAACTTTTCATAAAAAATGTCAATACAAAACACTGTCATTTCTGATCGTTTTTCTTCTTCAGTCAAATGAAATTATTTGTTGACTTTCATTTGAAAGTTTTAAGGTAAGACTGAAACAGTTTTTTATGGTAAATTTGCTTTTAAAAATATCACCATCTGTACCCATGCTAAACACTCCATGTTTAGATTTTTAGTTTTAGCTACCATTTCTGACAATAAATATGCACCTCTGATTTTATATTTTTTTCACTGAAAAATTTGTTTTTGTTGCAGTCATGTCACTTAAAACTGAGAAAAATAAATCAGTTCTTTCCCATATTTAAACATGATACAATTCCTTACACATTTTGGAAAAAATCACTAAATATTTACTAATTTCATAAGTCTACTTCTAGAATAGGCAGCAAACTGTACAACAAAACCCATAAGAAAGTATCATCATCTTGTAGGATCAGCTTTTTTGTTTGGTTGCCTTTCTTGAGACTAAACCAATAGCAAAAATGTTACCATTTCATTTTATCTACGGCAGTAACTCAGGAGCAAATGAGGCTGGGCATTAATTTGTGCAGCTGCTAAGGTGACACCCAAAAATTTGTCCTTCATTTATTTGGGGTTTTGAAGTTTAGACTGAACTTGAAAAAGATATTATCAACATTTTTTGTAAATGAAATTAGCAGAAAACTAGACTAATTTCACTAAAACATGTTTTGTTTCTCTCAATACCTGATCTCATCAGTCAATGATGCTGAAAGGTAACAGAAATGTTCCAAATGCAATTCTCTCTCCAAATGAAATGAACTTTTTGTTACAAAAATGTCAAAGTTAAGAGTGTGATAAAAATAGAGCATGATAAGAATACATCATAAAGTTCACAAGTGAAGTTTCAAGTGATACACACCATATCACTTTATTTTTATTATGTGTCCAATGAGCATGTATCTCTGGTATAAAATCATACCATAAAATAGCAGTGGAATCTTTTTACAGTGTAACTTATTCTCATGGTTTCAGTTGTCATAAGATTTTTGAGTCCAGGAATGAAAAATAAAACAAATACGATAAAGTCTTTATTATTTTGTAATTCACAGAGTGTTAGTTCATCTCTTAGGAAGGAATTTCAAACATTGCAGTGGAGCTTTTTTTTCTCTTCTGCAGGTTCCAGAAATTACCCTTGAGCTAGCAGATTTCTGGAGCATCCAATCTGTTCAGCCTTGAAAAGGTTACGTATGACAGGTTATTATGTTCTACTAAACACTGACCCATTTTATCAGGGCGAGATCTATGGGACAGCAACAAGCACTGTGCTCTACAGCTTAACTGAGAACCTGAGCAATTTATAGTTTCCTGTCCATCTGCACAGTGCCATGTGATCCATATGTTCTGGCTTTTTAATCTTCTATCTACACAGTCCTGCTTTTTCATGCTTGCTCATGAATATTTCCAGATTCCAAAGAAATAGACCCATGAGCAGCAGAGCAAACAAGGCCTCCCTTCCTATGGCTCTGAGCTGTATTGTTAAATTCTGATGGCTAATAAGGTGTTGGTTCCAACAGAAGTTTCTGCTGCAGCAAAATTTCACATTTGCTCTTTCTCTCTCACTCCCCCATCTCTTAATTGTAATACTTGATCTGTGTTAATTCACTAGTATTTATGCCAGATGAGTTAAATCTGTATCTTTCCTCTATTTGGTTACCTCTTTTTATGGAAGTCATAGGACTCTCTCTTCAGCTACTGACCCCTTTCAGATTTGACTGAAAATGACAAAAAAGTAAAGAAAATCAAAGGGGCAAAAATTATCATAATGGCCTAACACAGTATTTTTTTAATAAAATATTTTTCCCATTGCAATCCATGTTTCCTCATCTTCTTTATTAATTTCTAAAAGCTTTATACAATAGAGCCCCTTATGGAATGAAAATGTTTTCAGTATTTCAGCTCTTAAATTTTGCCATTCATTTGTAAAAATTCTGCTTAGTGAATTCAGTCACTTAAAGATTTCACTGCAAAGCTGTAAGCCATTCTTAAAACTTTCAATCAGTTAAGTATTTATGAGTAATTTATATTTTCCTCTCTACTGTAGATATGTATATTTTTTCAAAATTGCATTTTATCATCTCCCTGTTCTTTTAACTAAGTTCTGTTTAATTAATCTGAAATATCTTATGGCTTTATCTTCTTTTCAGTGCCCAAAATAATGGTATACCATCTGCAAAATTCTCTGTGTCTATCTAGCTAATAATTACATGTATACTTCCATAGCATAGTCTAGGAAAGATTTAAAAATGTGCATAGACTTTCCCTGGTCCAGGCTGTCTTGGGATAACCTTAGCCATAAACCTTCTGCCAAACTGCAGGTGATACATTCATTTCTCTCAGTTGTTCTGATCACTGGCACTCTAACCTTCCCTGGTATTTTATTTTCAAGAGTGTGTTAGAGGGACAGGACTTTGTGAAAGTTATTTAGTAAGTACAAATAAATTACTTGAGCCTCTTTTCCACTTACTACTAATTTACTGACACTAACAGAGATTCCATTAAGCTAAAAGAAATCCATTTTTCCTTTAGAGAAACTATTCCTGTTTGTTACAATCCCATTACGTTTATCTCATTAAAAGTACCTGGCACAGATTTTCTGAAGTAATTCCTAAGATCTTCTCTAGAGTTTCTGACAAGATAAATATTTCCGGCCATCCAGTTCCCTAAATGGAATGGCTGGGACACTGCACATTTTTATTAACTACCCATCAGCCATCTAATTCTACTTAATTAATACTATTTGTAAGAGAGTAACATTTTTTTGTCTATTTTTTTTTCTTTTGAAAATAGACAATATCACCACCAACTCATCAAAATCTAGACTAAAATTATACCAACTGCAAATTTACCCATATCTCTGGAAAACAGACTGTACTGAGCACATACAGTTCTTTGCACCTGGGATGAGGTTTTGTTCCTGAAGCACATATACAGTTCTGGGAGCTCTGAGGAAAGTGGTTAGAACTGCTCCTGCAAACATCTCAAATCTGCAAAAGAGTGGTGGGCACAGATGTGCACAAAAACAATGAGGACAAGTGGGTGGTAGATTCCTACTCTGTGGCCTTAACACTTCAGAAAAATAAATGTCACTGGAGCAGGAATGCCCAGGATCTACATGGTCTAGCACTGCACCTACACTAATTAGTCTGTGAGAAAATGCAAAACACTCTTGTCCAATGCCCTGACCACTTTCTCCATCTTTGTTTGCAAAAAAGAGTGAAGTGGGAGCTGCAGGGTGGATGCAGTACATGGGAAGGCTAAGTTTGGGATGGGACTAAAAGCATGAAAACCATTATTTCCTGTCATCTCCATATTTTTAATTTTTCCTCAGGTGATCATTCTTGCACCAGAATGCTGGAGGTGCAGCTGCCTTGGGTAGCCACTGGGGCCCTCAGGAAACAAATCCCCTTCTCCACAGTCACAGAAATGTCAAAGCAGTGATTCAGACCATGTCTCCACATGTCTTACAGGGAAAGGGGAGCTGGGAAATACGCTGCCAGCTCAAGGAAACAGGCAATTCTTGGAGAAGAGAAAGCAATTCCAGAGTATAAGGACTTCTGCAAATCAGCATCATGACATTCCATAAAGTGTTGCCCTAATGGTTCTTGTGTTTGCATATCAAATTGTCAACTTATTTCTTGTTGATAAGAATTTACCACAGGTTCAAATGCCACTGTAGCCCCCAAGAGATTGCCAAAGAACTATACACCAGAATTATACACCATGATGCTCTCCATCAGCACTTTTAGAAGGTATAGAGTATCACAGCACTAAACCCATTACCAAATAATATTACAATACTCAAATAAAATTACAGAGAATTTGGATTTGATAGTCTACCTTTCATAGGTCTTCAGTATCACACCCAGCAGGCCAACAGAGTTTGTGAAAAGAGAGTTGGGTGTCTCTAAAAACAAAGGGTCCTCACAAGGATGTGCCAAAACTTTTAGTATTATGTCTCAAGACTCTTAATAAAGCATTCACCCTACTATAATTAAGAAAACTCATTTACACTTACCATTATGATGAAAATTATGTTGAAAAACCCATCTAATTGAAAGTATAGTAATGCTCATCAACTCAGTTAAAAAGGTGTAGAAATAAATCAAGGACATTAATTGATTAACACAGTAAGAAAATGGTGGTAGCTAGCTGGGGGGGATTAATTTCTACATTGTGCAATCATGGCAGATTCTTACAGACTCTATTCTTGGAACCATTTTTCTTTAACACCAAGGCTGGCTTTTTTCCCCCCAAAATGTGTACACTTGTCCATGTGTTTCTCACTCAGTGAGGTGCAAAGCATTCGTGCAGTGCTAACGGGAAAAAGCCAATAAATGTAACAAGATAGCACTGGTATATAATTCAGCCTTGAGATATGAATATCTCTAGCTAAAGAAATTGCAAAAGAATTATACATTAGTTTAAAAGTAGATACAATTTGATTGTAATAGATAGATTATTAAATAAAATTTGAATATACACAGGAATTCCTATTAATTTTTGCTCATTTGCATTGGTTTTAGCCTGGGCAGCTCTTTGGTATCACAACATTAGAGCTTTTCCTTGTCTATATGATGCTTAGGACAATGGGGCCCTGCACTGCTATCATAGCCCCTGGGTAATACTATAACCTAAATTATCATCATCATCATTCAGATTGAATTAAGAGGCTTGGAAAGAATATGCATCTGGGGAGGAATCTCCAGACCAGTCTAGCTTAGATCATTACTGAGAGCTATAATGAGAAGGGCAGTGGCACATCTGGTTTGATGTCTTCAGGGGCTGGAAGTACTGCATTAACCTGGTCAAAAATTTGGTGTAGCAAAGATAAGACAATCTGAGATATGCTACAGCATGATGCCACAGAATGGATGAATTTCATCCTCTCCCCCACCTCTCATTTTATTATCAGATGAGAATCTCAAAAAGAATTTAAAAGAGTTTGTGACTTAACAGTTCTTTGAAAATCAAAGGGAGATGTATTCCTGCCTAAATTAGGCTGAAACCTACTTTTCCCAAAAGCCTGAATATAAAAGAATCCAGCTTTTCAAGATTATATATAAACACCACCGTCACCCCTGGGTTTAACAGTGTTTGGGAAAATTTTGTACTTATCCACCCACACATGATCTAACTGAAGTCTGCAGAGCATTCACCCACAGATGGATATGACCCACTGTGTTTGTATCCAAAATGGTGGAGCAATACTAAAATATCCAAAATTTCAGCCAGAGTCGTCCAGCAAAAATCATTTGGGGGCTGCTATTTTTGTTCAGGTTTCTTCCCCTGTAATCCCCAGAGGCAATGAAATGAGCAGCTCCTTTGAATATTAAATTATTGAAGTTCAGAAGAATTTAATTAGTATCTCACCTACTTACCATCTTGCAACAATACCTCTCCTACAATTATGGTACTACATTACAAGCAATTTCAGCTTAATTGAATAACTGGAATAAAACCTGGGTTCCAATTGCCAGAATTACCTGCATTAAGATAGCCATAAGTGACTTAAAAACTAGAAAATGTGAGATAATCTCTATGCATGCAGGTTTACAGCATAGTCTTGTATTCAGCCTTAATATTCACCCTTAATATTATCATATTCACCCTAGTATTACCATACTGTCAAAAGAAATGTGTTTAAAAAACATTGCAGACATGTCAGTTTTCTGGGTATGAGCAGTTGAATAATCACAAAGTCAAATCAGGCTGCAAGGTAGCAAAATGTAGGCTCTAAAATATTTTCAAATATTTTAACAGTTTGTGCCTCTTTCTCCCCAGCTGCATATGCCTACATGTACTTCAGCCACTGACTGCCAGACTCCTTTCTCACAGTTCCTCACATTCACATTATTTGTAAAATACATTTTCTCACAAAGCCTTGAACTGGAAGTAAGAAAGAAAACAAAAAAATTGCAGGGACGGCAAGAGTGAGATAAAAAGAGTAATGGGATAAAACCCAAATTGTATTTTCCTCAGCCTGTTTCTCTACCCTGCTGCATTTCCTGTGTCTCCAAGCTGGCTCAGATCCCCTTTGGTTTGAGATAATGACCTGGCATAGAAGTCAGTTGCTGAGTCATCCTGCTTCAGCAAGAAAGTATGAGAAAAAAAGGCTGGTGATAAAGTCAGTATATGAAAGGTGGAAAGCATCCAACGTGTCTTTCCAATGGCTCTATCATCCAGTTGATTTCAGAGAGTTTCTAAGTCATTCTGCTCTGAAAGATAAGCCTGTTCAGTGAAACACAGAGCCATTAAGGTTTGAAAAGACCTCTAAGATTAAGCCCAACCATTAACCTAACACCATCAGGTCCACCACTAAACCATGTCCCTTTGTACCACAGCTACATGTTTTCTGAACGCTTCCAAGGATGGCAATTCCAACACTTCCCTGGGCAGCCCGGTTCCAATCCCTGACCACCCTTTCAGTGGCAAAGTTTTTCTAATGTCCAGACATCAAGAAATACCTAACCCAGCTTCTCTGCAAGCTGCCTTGTAAGAAGAGTTTGATGCTGGAGTCTTCAAATGAAGAAGGTACAGCCCCTAAACAAAGGCACACACAGTCCTCTGAAGGCATAGGTGTGGAAATTCCCAGTACACAAAGTGATGAAGGAGAAAAGGAGAAGTAAACTATGTTTTTCAAAGTAATTAAAACACTCCACCTTTCTACTGGACTGATGTATTGGTGCTCTACGACTCTTCTCAAGACTGCTTTTCTTCTGTTTAGAAACAGCACTGGAACAGGCTCCCCAGGGAAGTGGTCAAAGCACCAAGTTTTGCAAAGTTCAAGATGTGCCTGGACAATGCCCTCGGGCACGTGGTGTGATTGTAGGTGCTGTTTTGTGCAAGGCCAGAAGTCGGACGTGGTGATCCTTGTGGGGTCCTCCCAACACAGGGTGGTCTGTGATAAATCCTGGTGTGATGCTCTGCCTGGTTGATTGTTGCCTTTTTTGACAGATTCAGCTTTATTTTTTTTAATAGTCTTTGAGGTACAATTGTTTAGTGGCCGACTTTGCACTCCAAAATAGAGACAGGATTTGAATTCCCTAACCCCAGTATCTTTAGGGGAGAGTAGGTAAATAGCATGTTCAGAAATGGAAACCTGACTATTTTAACCTGAGCTTGCTTGAGCTGGATTTCAGACACTCCCCAACATCACAGGTATTAGTAAAGTACAAATAGTACAGAAATGCTCTTGGGTTCACTTTACTGTTCCCCTTCACATTTGCCTTTTATAGATATCAACATCTCCAGAATACTGAAAAAATAATGCCTTTTCTAAACAGAAGTAAAATTATGAAGATGGCAATTAGGAAAATAACCCAGTTTCAGCTGAAATCTCTAATTCAGTTCAGATCTGCTCAATCTGCAGATTTATTGCAAAACAGTGAAAGAAACAAACTGCCCAACAACTCCTAAAGAGGGAACAGCAGCAATTTCACTGTAAAACTATCTGCAGGTGTGGTCTTCAGAAGCTGGTTGATGACTTTAACACTCCCAGAGTATAAAGTTGTAAACTTTGTGCTATTTTGGCTAATTCCCAGTAATTAATATAACTATTTATACTCATCGCTGAAATTGTACTTCCCTGCTTGGCATTTGCTCATCCACTTGATCAAAGGCACAATTTATGACACTGACTTCAAAGTAAAAATTTGTTTATTTGCTGTAAAAACACCATTACTCTTTTTAGCCTTTCCAATGTCATGTAATCAATTATAATAATTTTATTAGGTCTATTATCAGGTTTAATGATTTTTTTTTCTGTTTGGAAACAAAATCTTCAACCACTACGGGGTGCTCAAATCCAATGCAGCAATTCAGGCAGATGCTTATTAAAACTGTAGTGGGAGGAAGGCTTTGAAAAAATCAGCTAAGTACACTTTATTTGAGAATGTGGCCATTTTCTGCAGAAAACACTTCAATCTAAAAAGCTGGCTTAGCTCTTATCTATGTAAAAGTCTTATTCTGTTCGTATTTGGAAGATAAATGCAATCTGGTATTCATGAGTTTGTTGGTTGAAAAAATTGATTGCAGTTTCTTTGGCTCATAGTTTCTGTAAGTATTAGTAGAATAAAAGCTGCCCTGAGTGCAGCCATTTCAGTGGGCAACTGAGATCCCCTAGACTAGATAATATTCAACTGTATTTCACATTGCTTTTATTCAGGGGGAGGAGGACCCACCTTTCAGGAGCATGAAAAATAAGAAAAACTGTTCTTAAAGTCCATGTACAACAAAGAGGAGACAGGCATTGCTGTGTCTCCTGCCCTCTAAAGCAGCCAAGAAGCAAAATGATCAATAAGAGTGCAGTTGTCTTGTACAGGAGGGCATCAATCATTACACGTTCACAGCACCCTGGTACAAATTTGTACTTCATGGGTGGCTTGAAGGATTAATAAGATTCATGTGTATGTGTAAGAATGGAAATAAGAGGAAAATGTAAGAGAAGGAGAAACACAGGAATGGATCCTGAAGGTAAGTCAGAGAAACGAACGGGGAAATAGAATACTGATTAACTATAGAAAAAAGAAACAATATCATGCGAATGGAAAGACAACACTGTGAAAAATCAAGTTAGTAAACAAGGTAGATCTTAAAAAAGCCACCTGAGTCATCAAGAGTGCGGACTATTTTTTGGACATTATTCCCAATTGCATCAGCTTCAGTAGCAATTTTTAAAGATTAATGAAAAGAAAGTAACATGATCTTCTGAAAATGGTTGAAGGGAACCAAATGGAAAAAGGCATTTCCCATTTAAAAATATTTTTGACAGTGGTCGTCTCTGTTGAGAAGTCTCAATTAGCCATTGATACCAAGATCACAGAAACACAGAACCACAGAATGCTTTGGGTTGTAATGGACATTAAAGATTATTTAGTTCCAAGTCCCCTGCCATGGGCAGGGAGATGATGTCACAAAAAAGTAATCTCAGACACTCTTATTTAGAATAGATTCTTGATAAGAATTGGAAAGTAACAGCCAGTTCCGAAAGACCTATTTTTCTTTAAAATGTTAAATTTTTTTTCACACTCCACAGTCCACAAAACTACAGCAAGATGAAATAAGAGCTATGAGAAATAGGAGTTTAAAAATTTAGGAAATAGCTAAAGCACTTCTAAGTCAGGCTGCCAAGATACTCTCACATAAGGTTTGACTAAAGAGATTCTGTTCTCTTCATCCTGGAGGCTGCAGACGTCCAGAATTCCTGGAACTGCAAACTTCTGCTTTCTTTTAGACCTGATACTGACAAAAGCCAGAACATTTTTGATGTGTCACATCATCAGATGTATAAACACGTATATCTTCTACTGAGTGAGTGAATTATCAGTATATTTCTCAGTGAAAAGGTATTATAGCAATTTAGTGCTTCATTTAAATTGTAGAATACATTCCTAAGTGTCAGCAGTAGCTGAAGTCTGACAGAAGGACATTTCAGCTACAACGCTTAGGGAAACAACTGGTGTTAAACCTGTCTGACATATCTGAGAAAAATCCCTTCTGTTATAGTCTGACTAATAACACCAAGATGCTTTATTGCACTTTTCAGCAGTAGGTCACAAAACACTTTGGAAAGGTGGCAAACATCATTACAGGTACTTTACAAATATTCTGGTACTTCTAGACTCAGAGAAAAGAATTGGCAGAACATACAAATCCTATGTTCATAGCATCTAGTAGTTAATCCATGGATTTACTGCATATATATCATCTATTTCAGATGGGAAGAAAACCCTCTTTACAATAGTCCATCTCTCAGGGGTTTTTTTTAATATTCTATGTGTATTTCACATGGCCAACACATCAAGGGGAAAACAACTCTGAAAATTACAGGGAAGCAAGGAATAACTAGTACTATGCAAAGCATTAGAGAAAGACAATGAGAGAAAAGGATTCTTGACTATGTGTGAGAGACATGGTCAGGAATACCTGCAATATGTCAGGCTTCCCCCTCTTCCACATCCCCCCACCCAAAAAAAAAAAAGGCTCAGGAACAAGAGTATTGTTAAAAAAACCCTATTCTAAAAGAATAAAAGATAAATCAGCTAATTAATACTAATAGATAAAGCACCCAGTAGATGAAGAACACAGAAAATCTCCTGAAAGNCCCCCCAAAAAAAAAAAAAAGGCTAAGGAACAAGAGTATTGTTAAAAAAAACCCTATTCTAAAAGAATAAAAGATAAATCAGCTAATTAATACTAATAGATAAAGCACCCAGTAGATGAAGAACACAGAAAATCTCCTGAAAGAGCAATTCAGATTAACATTTGAAAAGACCTTCAATACCTAGGAGGCCCATATAAAGTAAACAGGGTCGACAGCCCGAAAATATTTTTAAATTCCTTTGAAAATTCCCGTCTTCGTTCTTCAGGCAAGTCTAACAACATACAGTGCGCTAGTAGATAGTGTCAGAACTTGCTCTGCTTGTGTCCATCAGAGGACAACATTTATTTTGCCAAAAAATAAAGGATTTCAATGCCTGAGGTTTACTTTAAGTTGCTGAGATTTCTCCAATTAAATCACCCACTGACAGAAGCAATTTTATTTGGTTTCTTTTTTATTCTGTCAGGAGCTAGAAAGATAACAAGATACTGTCTGCAACTACATAAATCATGTGGAAAACCATCAATCAGAAAGCCAAGGCAAAACATCAAGCACAAAACAATGGATTTAGCTGTGATGACAAAAGCAAAAAAAGTATTCTTCACTAATAACTCTTCACTGTAACATTCAATTTTTGCACCATTTTAGGAATTTCTTTAGAGTAAGACAAGGACTCAGAAATGAAAAACATTCCTGCCCACATGAAAATGAGACACAAATCATTACTCAAAATGCTAATCTATAAGCTTCTTATTTTGCCTTGAAACTTAATGAAATAAAATCAAAATTCAGAGCTACTTCCTCCACTTCCTTAAGAGCAAGAACAGGCACAGGCACATTGTGAGCTTCCTTTGTCTCTTTCTAATCCGATTGCATTTTTATTTTAAAAAAACATAGATTACGGATATAGATGTATGATATATGCTTATCTGCTGTTACAGTAGGAGATAAGAGAAAAGCAGTACATGATTAACCATGTAACAAGTGCTGTATCTTAATGAAGTAACCTACTGAATATTCAGTGGAATCCACTAACTGCAGCATGGGGCTTTGCCAGTGACTGCATACTGAAAAGGAGAGAGGGGGGAAAAGGACAAAACAAAACCAACTCCAAAACACAAAAGCTAGGAAGCTACCAGGGCAGGGATCAAAAGTATTCTTATAAGATCATTGCTACTGGGCTGAGCCACCCTGGGATAAAAAATGCTTCATGCAGATTAGCTATACTTATGAAATGCAGTCAGTGTAAGCAAAGAAAAGGATGCAAGATTAAATTTTAGATGGCTTGCTAATATATCCATGCATACATTAATATGTCCTCTATATAACCCCAATTAATTCTGTAACTGCAAGAGAAAACTTCAGGCTGCTGCTTCTGACATGTAACAAAGCCTCAGCCTGTCTCAGTCTTCCACAGCTTTGAAAGAGCCTCTGAAATGCAGCATCTTTGCTCAGGAAGAACAGCCTGTGCTGAGGCACTGCCTCAATTCTTTGTCACACCTCAACTGCAGAGATTAAAGCAAATTCAACTTCTTTTTTTTCTTTCCTTCCCTATTTGAACTTCTTCTCTATCATAGGGCTCTTCCCAAGTAATAGGAATTAAGGGATCTCAGCAGCTCTGGAAAAATAAATGTGATTTCTTACCACAGACAAGATTATCCCCCAAACACCAGGAGCTACATTTACACAGGACTATCAGGCATGGTAATGCTGAAAGCTGTAGCAACCAGCTTTCTCTGTGTAAACCTGGTTCCCTGGAGGCTAGGGGTATTTACATCACCAGGGCAGAGGACTTCCCTGCAATTGCTCAAACCTGGTCTAGTGGAAGGTGTCCCTGCCTAAGGCAGGGGGTTGGAACTAGATCATCTGAAAAAAATGAAAACTAGATCATCATCCTTTTCAACCTAAACCATTCTGTGATTCTGTGTTTCAAAACAGCTAAGCAGGTCTGTGGAGTGTATTTCCTTATACTGTTTTCCAGCTCAGGACAGCAACATCTCAAGTTTATTTACAGGTCACATGATCTACTGCAACATCAGGAGAATCTTGGACTTAGTTCAATTTTCACAGTACTCGTGACCAGTGCATGACTTTTGTCTTTATACAGAATTCAGTACCAAAAAAATAGTCACAAAGTTTGCTGAATTGAGAAATGAGACTGTTGCATTTGAAAAAAAAAAATTGCTATATAATATTTTGACCTTATTTATCCAAATTGTCTTCAGAACTCAATTTTTATTGAAGTCAATGTTAATTCATGAAATAAATAGCTCTTGTCTAATCTACATTTTTAGACACAAAAAATTACTCTTTATGACAGTTCCCAGGAAGCTCAGGTTAATACATTTTTCACAGAATCATTAATCATCCAGGCTCATCCTCAGAGCCTCTTTCCCCATCTTTGTTAATTTGTCAGACGAGCACAGCAACCACTGTAGTGAGGTCTGACTCACATCTGGACAGGGAAGGCTTCAGGGGTGGGGAAAAGGCTGTTTCATTACAGACAAAAAGGGCAAGTGACAGATTCCAGAAGCCTTCATAGGAATGACCTTCCTGCACTCAGGAGGATAAAAAGAAGAATGATGGACATTCAAGGGATACTACACACTCACTAGGAGATAGGAATTGGGAAAGAGAGACATCTGCCTTGGAGCAGAAACAAAACATCTTTTCCACACTAGATACAGAGAGTCCCAAAGAATCTTCTGGTCACTCATGGTGTGAGAGGCTCTGTATTGGGTCCAGTCCTGTTTAATACCTTTACTGATTATCTGGATGAGGGGATCAAGTGTAAATTTGCAGATGACACCAAGCTGGGTGAGAGTGTTGATTTGCTGGAGAGTAGGAAGGCTCCAAAGGGGAAATTGATCAGACTGGATTGATGACCTGAGACCATGAAGTTTTATAAGGCCCTGCCCCTGGGGCACAGCAACCCCAGGCAGGGCTGCAGAGTGGAGCAGTAATGGCTGGAAAGATGCCCAGTGAAAAGTATCTGGGAGTGCTGGTCAACAGCAGCTGATCCTGATCCAGGGTGTGCCCAGGTGGCCAGGAAGGCCAATGGCATCCTGGCCTGGATCAGCAGTGGTGTGGCCAGCAGGAGCAGGGCAGTGACCATCCCCCTGTACTGGCACTGCTGAGGCCACAGCTCCAATCCTGTGTTCAGTTCTGGGCCCCTCACTGCAAGAAAGACATTGAGGGGCTGGAGCGTGTCCAGAGAAAGGAACGGAGCTGGGGAAGGGTCTGGAGCACAAAACTGATGGGGAGTGGCTCAGGAAGCTGGGGCTGTTTAGCCTGGAGAAAAAGAGGCTCAGGGGGACCTTACTGCTCTTTACAACACCTGAAAAGGAGGTCACAGTCAGGTGTGGGTTGGCCTCTTCTCCCAGGCAACTGAACCTGTGCCAGGAGACATTCAGGTTGGATATCAGGATGAATTTCTTCAAGAAAGGGTTATTAAATACTGAAATGAAGTTCCCACGGAAGTGGTGGAGTCACCATCCCTGGAGGTGTTCAAGAAATGACTGGACACGACACTTAGCACCATGGTCTGGTTGACAAGTTGGTGATCTGTCAGAGACTGGATTCAATGATCTCAGAGGTCTTTTCCAGCCTGAATGATTCTGTGATTCTATGATTCAAATAATGGGTAAGACAAGGCTTCCTGCCATTAAAAAAAGTATAAATGTGCTCTGGCATTGGGAGACACAGCCCTCCTTCTTCTGTAAAGCAATTTGTACAAATGCCAATTTGTGGATAACCTTAACTTTGTAGACTGCTGAGCCCATTTGTTCCATGTGGAGATAGTTTTTCTCCTCTCTCCACTGGAAAGTAATTCCATCAATCCTGACTTTCTGCAAGCTGTCAGCAACCCAGCTGAGCTGCAGGACAATATCCTGGGACAGAAGGAAGAGGAGTAATAGCCAGGGTGGCTCCTTTCCTTCCAGAAAGTGAGGCTATCGAAGATGAGGCAACTGAAGACGTTCATTACGGACCATTCTTGTTTGAAAATACTTAGCTTAGGATAGGAACAGTTATTTAGCTGGTTATTTGCTTTTGCTCAATTTCCACTGATGCTTACAGTTGAAGCTGGCATTAAATTAGGAAACAGAGATAGCTGGAATGGCCTGACATTTAAAATGTTCAGACAACTAAGAAGATACAAGATCCTTAGAAGCATTTTTACTTTTCAGCTTATCTTAACAAAGTGGAGTGTACTGAAAAACAAAAATAAATCTAACATCACAATAAGACTAGTGAGGTTCATTTAGGAGCCAGGGTTATAATTCATTTAATGAACACTGATTAGGTCTATTCCTGGGAGAAAGGGGAAGAGGTACATATTTAATTTAGAGACAGAACTTGCACCTCTGATTTTCAGGTACAGTTATGTTGAATTCAGATTTCCCAAAATACCAGGAATTCACAAAGCACTTTTTACTAAACTAGTACTTTCTAAAGCATCTAAGAAAACTCTCAATAGTATATCATGAAGCTTTATAGATGCAGACAAAAGAATTCTGAGCTTACTACACCATCTCGTGTCAAACAAGGGGAAGTGCAAGAAAATTATTTTAAATTCTCTTTTCATTACATTACAGAATTTTTTCCTTTAAGAGATTATTAAAACACAATTCCATCACCTCCATAAGCTGAAAAGAACATTTATTATCTTAATGTGGCAACTCTAACAAAACTTCTCCAGTGGTAGCATTTTCCCAAATGTTAATACATCCACGTAATTGAAAACCTCCTTTACAACTTCAGTGTTTGACATTCAAAGTTGCTTAAGCTGTTGAAAATTGTATCTTCTGCACACTAATAGGCAGATCAACCTTTAACAGGAGTTTGAAGCTTTCTAAAATTAAGCATTTTCCAGAACTAAGCTGACTGCACATGAAATGCTACAGAGGAGTAGAAAAGCAAAGTGAATGCAAAATATAATAAGCTGGAGAAGTGAAAAATACAGGGAAAATAAAAGAGGGTCTGGTTTGTAGCAAAACTGCTCTTGTTCATTATTATCTTCTGAAAGGGAGAAGGGCTAATGCATACGAGATTTTAGGTACTTGGAAGATAAGAAAAACATGCCTAGCTTCAATTTCAGAAAATCTATTCACATTTCTAAACAGTATTTATCATAATCAGTATCTGTGTGTCTCAAAGAGATTTTCAGAATGTATGAGGAACATATTTCTTATTATTCAGCACACAAAATAAGTGCAAGGGTGTTGAAAAAAATTTAAGTTTTATGTTTTAGTTTCCAAAACAATCTTCTGAGGTAATCAATAATCATAGAATCATGGAATCATAGAACCACAGAATAGCTGGGTTGGAAGGGATCATCTTAAAGACCATTGAGTTCCAGACTGCTGACATGGGCAGGGACACCTTCCACTAGAACAGGCTGCTCAAAGCCCCATCTCTGGCCTTGAACACTTCCAGGGATGGGGCAGCCACAGCTTCTCTGGGCAACCTGTGCCAGTGCCTCACCACTTTCACAGTAAAGAATTTATTCCTAATATTCAATCTAATAATCTAATAACAATGAGCTCCATCCACTAGGCTGTTTCTGGACTACATCAAACCACACAATCTGGAATATGAAATTAAAGCCAAATTCTTTAAGAATTTGTACACTTCAAAATGTAAGATGCATCTGTTCAATGCAAACATGGGCCATATCAGGCATTTTAAATCATGGATACTAATAAAAAGGTGGTCTGAATGCTTCCATTCTGAATGTCAGAAAATGTTTCAAGAATTCCTGGAATGTTTTACCTGGAAATGTACACAGGGGAATAGACAGGCCCATGGTTTCTCTTCCTGAACTTCAGCATCCACAAAACTTTCCTCTGTAATGACGCAAGCCTGTCCTCAATCTGACAAGTTGGATTATGGATGCAAACTGCGATGTTCACTGAGAACTGGGGAGCAGGGTGATGGTAGCAAGCAGTCTACATGCCCAGACAAGGTGTAACACCTATGGCTTCCACAGATGGCTGTGAGCACTGGTCAGTTGTGAGGGCTAGAATCAGCCAGCCCAAAGGGAAGTTTTATAAAACACAGAAACACAGAATCACTAGGTTGGAAGGGACCTCTAAGATCATTGAGTCCAACCCAGCCCAACACCTCAACTAAACCATGGCACTGANCCAGTGCCAAGTACAGTACGTCATAATTGCATGTTCTTTGCAGATTTCTTTCCAAATGAACAAAAATATATGGAAACAAGCAACTCTTTTATTTTGCCAAAGTCAAGTCACTTAGGAAAAGTGATGTGATTAGGATGGACATGTGGCTTGGTCTTGGGACAACATTTTTGTTCCAAAGCATCTTAACTAGATTATTTTTATGCTCAAACATTTTCATTTTATGATATTATTTCGAAACAAATATTGGGTAATCATCCTGTCATCAGGGCATCGTGCAGCCACTAAACTCCTTCAAAACTTGCTGTAGAGGTGCACCCTGGTGCTGCAGTCCCTATGGAGAAATTCAGGCACTGAAATGCAGCCAGGCAGTGACTTAACCCCACCCAGCCAATCTGCTTGGGTGAGTGGTCAGATGGACAGTCCTAATGGCACACAGGATATGATGTGATCCCTGGCTTGGTGTTAAGGAAACTTCCCAGTCTGACCATGCACAGACTAACAGTCACACTCCCAGCACCAGAAACTGCACCTAATGCATTCCTCAGCACTTGGTACAAGCAGACTCGTGACTTTCATGTACACACATTTTACCTTTGCACCAAATGCAAATGCAACCTGCAACCAGAAAAGTGAGGCAGAAGAATTCCTCCAGCCTCCTGAGCTAAATCTCTACTGAAGGTTAAAAGATGGGACACAGATAGCAGGGGGAAGCAGGAACTTCAAAGCCATTTGAAGAGACAAACAGCTAAATTTAGATTAAGTGGCAGGTGTGAGACTATTAAGTGGCAGATATAAGACACTGTGAATCTGAAGGAAATAAGGAAGGGGACAGAGTCAAAGACAAAAATCCTCATGCTGAAGGGAGAACTTGCAGGAGACACTGATTTCCAAGAGGAAATACTATACAGCTCCTGTCCTACCATCACTTCAGAAAACAGCAGCAAACAACAACTTTGCCTTGTTACAAGAGCAAATAAGACTGGGAGCTGTTTCAAGGCAATTGTGCATGTCTGGGGATACCCTTCACTTCACAAGCTTTTTGGCATCATTGCTACACCTCAGCTTGGATTATGCAGCCTTACTTGAAAGTCTCCAAATCTGAAGAAAAATGTCTGGTTTTGACCTTCATGAACAAGAAACACCACTGTAATCACAATACTCAAGGAGTCCTAGACTGGAACAGGGATGTTTCCTTTCCAGGCCAGAAATTGCTTGGTCTGTGACTGTCCCCTGATGCTACGCAGAGGCCTCATGGAGGTAATCCTTTCCAAATAACTAAAGTGATAACCTCAGCACAGGATGATCTATCACTGCTTGGTACAGTTGGCTTCTGCAGAAAAAGTTAGGTAAGTAACTCAGAAAAGTGCTAAAATCTGATAAGACAAGCATCATACAAACTAAACACAGGACCAACAAGAGCAGAGGACAAAGATTTGTTTGCATGGCTATTCCATGAAAGCTCAATGAACACCAGCTGTATTCACATCAATATTTAATAATAAACATTTCCTCTCACTTGTAACCACACTGTAAACACCGTGATAGGCAAGCAGTGCCCATTTCACAGGTTTTGAGCACCAGAGGGAGCAAAGCACATCTGCCTTGTTTGCTGGAATAAAACTATTACCCAGAACATCACTGCCTCTAGTAAAGAATATTATTCTTTCCCCCCGCTCCCCAGGACTAGTAGAAATTAAAATAGACAACCCATGCTAATCACTGCATCTGTGCTCCTTCCACAAGAGAAGCTCTATGAATATTTTCAAACCACTACATTCTTATTAAAGCACAAATATAAAATTTCAGGAATGGATTCCTTTCTGGTTATTATACAGGTTCACCAGAAAGAGAAACATTTTTGCCCAATGTGATATATCAGAGGACACCAGACCCACACACAGCTAAAGCTTCTATATTTTATAAATAGTTGCCTTAGTTAACAGAAAGATATCTCTACAGAACTCTGAATTGCATCAAAACCCACAGAAAACTGCAAGTGCTTGAGCAGCAAGGGTATGAATAGAGGCAAATGAGCTCCCTTTTCAGACATAACTTGTGACTTTGATATAGCTTTCTGAGAGATGAAAAAACTAGGATTCCATCAGATGGTTACATATACAGTATTTTTTTTATTATTATTATTTCTGAACAAGGATAATCAGGAAGGGAAGTCTGCCATTTCAAAATCACTGTTATTGAGGCCAAGAACCTGCATTATTCCTTTCACAATGTACAAAAAACCAGGCTCATTTGCCAGGAATTATTCTTACTCAAGCAAAACCCTCACTTAAAGCAGAAAGCTCACATCTCTACACAAAGCTCTATCAACTAAACTATCACCTGTTCCACTAGAGTGAGCCTTAAAAACCCATTACAGGACAATCAATCTGCAGTGATAGATTTCAGAAAGCAGCTTGTCTGTTTGTACAACAAAATAAGTTTCCCAGGCATTTCATGCTATGCTTTTTCTCGTATTTGAGGACTAAAGCCATGAGTTGTAGGGATCCTACCTTCAAAGGAGAAATGTGTGACTGTAAGACGTATCCATGGACATTCTCTATTTGAGACAAGTTCTTCTCTGACACATGAACAAGCTCTGGGCCTCTCACTTCATGGGTTAAACGAGGCAAAGTATGGTCATGTGGAGCATCCTCATCTTGATAACGATATTTCTAGAGGAAGAAAATATCAAGGGAGAACAAATAAGCTTTTAGGAGCTAATTCCTATATTTTAATATAATTGTGAAATAACAAATAAAATATGATACAGTAGACAATAATCACCGGATTTCCTAGTGTGGTCTGGAGAGAATGAGTCATTCTTTTATTGCCACTGTATCAAAGAGCAAAATGTAGCATATGTCACTGATACACAAAACTTTCACCATCAAACAGACATTTGAGATGACACACTGATAATGAAGAAAAAGAGACGTTGATCAGCTAAGCTGTAGTGTCAGATCACGTTTCACATCCCTGTGCTAATAATTAGAGTTCTACAGCCCTCCTCTGCAAAATACTTGAGCTATTTTCCACTTGGCTGTGTTTACTCTGATGCTGGAGAGCACACATGCACTTCCACAGAGCCACAGTCCCACAGAAGATTCCCCTGCAGTAAAGTTTTAACCTTATACCCTTCTTCTCCATGAAGAGGCAACATGAGGGGCCTGTCCAAGATCCCATATGAAGCTTGTAACAGCGAGGAATACAACCCTAAAAGTTAAATTAAATTACCTGACCTGTTCTCCAGCTAGAATGCTTTGTAAAAAGGTGCCATCCCCTCAGCTGTGTCCTGAGGAGGGGGCTGTTGCATAAAAGCCTAAGCCTTGTTTGTATGGCCATATAACAAAAATAAGTCTGAAGTCCAGGTACAATTACAAGAACATCCCAAAGCAGACATCTCCATGCAGCAGACCTCTCTGCTGCTTATCCACTTCACTTTGACCACTGAGCTATGGAGGATTATTTCATTTACTCATCCCTCCTAAGGAAACTACCCCAGTGTATTCCTGCCTTCAATCTTATGTATGGAAACGTTTCAGCAGTTGCCAATTATTTTCAGAATACACACGTGACATGATTTATTCTCTTCTTCTTTTCTGGGATATGCCTGCAGCCCTTCACATATTCACTTTTCAGATAACGTAATTAATGAATATATGAAATGACTGGCACCAGCCAAATATTATTTGGGCAAGAAGCCATCAGCCTAATAGATAGTACTCCAGTCAATGTCACATTTAAGGCTTGGCACATAGATCATTTAAGCCACAAGTAATCAATTATTTTTTTAATCGAGTGAGTACTCTTTCTAAAAAGATGACTACTCTGAGACATCCCCTTTAAAGTGAGTCATTTGCTAAAACGTAATTAAGAGAAAAAAGAGCAGAATACCAGAGTCATCTCATTAACTCAGGAATGGGGAGAATGGAAATGTCCAGTGGCTACTTCTTAAGGAGACAAGACAGCAATGACAGAAGCCATAAAAAGTTCTATCATAGAATATAGAACCATTCAGGTTGGAAAGGATCTTTAAGATCATTGAGTCTCCAGCCATCCAACCCAGCACTGCCAAGCCACTAAACCATGTCCCCACATGCCACATATACATGACTTGAAATACCTCCAGGGATGGTGAGTCAACCACTTCCCAGGCAGACTGTTCCAATGCTTGATAGCCCTTTCAGTGACAATTTTTTTCCTAATATCTAATCTAAATCTCTCCTGGCACAACTTGAGGTTATTTCCTCTCATCCTATCAGCTATTATTTGGGAAAGAGACTAACCCCCACCTCACTACAGCCTCCTTCCAGGCAGTTGTAGAGAGAATAAGGTCCCCTCTGAGCCTCCTTCTCTCCAGGCTAAACACCCCCAGTTCCCTGAGCCACTCCCCATCAATTTTGTGCTCCAGACCCTTCCCCAGCTCTGTTCCCTTCTCTGGACACGCTCCAGCCCCTCAATGTCTTTCTTGCAGTGAGGAGCCCAGAACTGAACACAGGATTGGAGCTGTGGCCTCAGCAGTGCCAGTACAGGGGGACAATCCCTGCCCTGCTCCTGCTGACAACACTTTTCTGCAGATACAAAAATTTATACATAAATATATACAGGCTTCCCAGTTCTTGCAAGTTCCTGATCTTCTGGGTGGATGTAGGAGGAGTGGAGTCCCTTCCATTATAAGGATTGAGAGCTGCACTGCAAAATAGGACTTGGAGGTTCTTGTGGACTGAGAGCTGGATAATCTTGTGGATTGAGAGATTGATAAACCAACACTGAACAGCCCAGAAAGCCAGCCTCATCCAGGGCTGCATCAAAAGAGGAGTGACCAGCAGGTCAAGGAAAATTATTCCCACCCTATATTCTGATCTTGTGGCACTCCACCTGGAGCACTGCATCCAACTCTGGGGTCCTCAACACAAGAAAAACATTCCCTCCTCTGTACCTGTTAGAGCAGGTCCAGAAAAGGGTTACAAGCAGAATCAGAGGGATGGGGAACCTCCCCTATGAAAATAGGCTGAAAGAGCCTGGTTGTTCAGCCTGGAGAAAAGGAAGTTTCAGGGTGAGACCTTTCAGTACTTTAAGGACGCTTATATAATTGAGGGAGATGGATTTTTGATATAGGCATGTAGTAACAGGATAAGGGGGAATGGTTTTAAACTATAAGAGATTTAGGTTACATATTAGGAAGAAATTATTTCCTCAGTGTGATGAAGCATTGAAACAGGATGAAACCCCACAGAGAGGTTGTAGATGCCCCATCCTTGGAAGGGATGTTTGAACCCAGGCTGGATGGGGCCCTAAACAATCTAATTTAGTGGATGTCATCCCTGCCCTTGCAGCAGGTTGAATCTTTAAGGTCACTTCCAACCCAAATACTTTTATGATTCTATGATTAATTCTATAATTATATATTTCATTATGTATGATTAATTTGATTATATATAATTTATATATGATTATATATACATACATACACATAGATATAGATATAAAGATAAAACATATATGCTACTCTTTCCAGATGATTTTTGCTGTTTTACACTGCCAGAAGCAGAGTGATCTCTTTAACCATCACTAAGTCCTTTCCCTATCACCACACTGCAGTGTAGCTGTTGCATAAACAGGAGCCAAAACCCAGAGTAAACTGATTGACCCTGAGCTCCGTGCTCCCAAAGAGCAGAACACTTGTGTGGATCTCCACTGATAGACTTGCTTCATAATTTGAATTGATCTATTTATCCAATAACTCCGCATTCCCAGGACAACTTCAGTAATATTCATGTTCGTGCGCCAACAACTGAGAAGTTTACAGAACACATTTCCACTGTTCTGTCTTTGTCTCCCTCCCATCCCAAGCCCAGCCTCTCCTTCTTCACAAAGGATGAGCCTAGAGCATTTCTGGGTCAATCCTGCTATGGGTTTGCCTAATGTTCTTAGCACCAATCTCATTGATTTTCATACACCTTTCCTCCCACAGCACCTCTTCATTGAAATGCTTTCAGCTGTGAACCAAAACAGCTTGACACAGCAAAAAACCAGTGATAAGGCTGAAAATACCAAACCAGAATGAAGACACTCCTGCAGAAATGCCCCATTCATCTCCATCACCCAGCTCTGATGGAGTCCAGCAAATGTCCTTGAAAAAAATGCATTCCCTAGAAACCTTTCTCTGAGGATTAATTCAAATTTCTGGAGGGAAAAACATGATTGCACAGAAATGCTACTCTTCATTTGACAAAAGAACAGGTGGATGTCTTATGATAATTAAATTACAAATCAGTGCCTGCTGCTGACAGGGTATTGTACACTGCATCAGATATTTAAAATCCTCTGTAATTACCTATAATGGGGGTGTGGGGTGTGCTGCTGTGAATTTTTAATATGAACAGGCCTTTTTATAAGAGATCATTCTCTCTTCAGTGTGAGGTTTTTACAGCATCACTGCTCCTCACATCATACTGTCTAAAAGGAGCATTTCTAAGGCTGTGATTGCCAAAGAGATGTCAGCTAGACAGAACTGAAGATATGAATCCAGCAGGAGGTAATGGTCAAAAACCTTAAATTTTAACAAAGGCAGTTCTCAAGCTACAGCAGCCAGAGTACTGTGATAGCATGAAAATACAGATGTTCTTATGACATACCTTTGACAGATTGACAGTGAATCAAGATAGCTGGGAATTTGTCATTCAATTTTTGGCCAAAGGGAACTGGTATTTTTACAAAAGGTTGTTGGTTTTTGTTTGGTGGGTGGTTTTTGTTGTTTCGGGGTTTTGTTGTTGTTTTTTGTTTGTTTGTTTGTTTGTTTGTGGGGGGGTTTTTTTGTTTTGTGGTTTTTTTTTTTTTTTGTCATTGCCATCAGTTTGCAGAAAATTCAAATAGAACATTTCATTTTATATCATGTCAAATTGACCTAAACTGCTGAATGTTGCCCAGCTGGAGCTGCCATTCAAAAGCACATCTCTGGTTCTCTACACAGCTCTTTGGCTGGACCACACTCCAATACATCACACATTGCTGCTGCTTGCCATAGGAGGACTGCAAAAGGAGAGAGCTAAATGTGTCAGAGGAGTCACAGGCTCTATGACACCCTGAAATGAGCAGCCAGTGAATCCTGGTCTACAGAGACTGACTAGACCTACTAGAAAACACTCTGAAATGTCACGAGATGCATAAGGAAAAAAGAAACATTGCTTTTCACTCAGTGAAAACTTTATAGTAGATATAGCTTATAGAAATTAATAATGGAAAAAAAATACCACCACATGCTGAGAGATAATAACCCATTCATGAGTGAATCCCATTCCCAATCACTCTTCAAAGCCAGTGTGCTAGCCAGTGGCCAGTATATTATGTTTTATCTTGGGAAACAATAGCAATACTACCAGTTTTAGGTCTTACACATCAACATTTTGAGTATTGAATACAATTTCTGTTTTACATTCCTCCTAAGGAGGGGCCAGAGTTCTGCCCCTCACAAGCTATGAGTCTTCATATATCCCATTTAACATTGAGACCACAGGGAAAGGAATTTCTGCAGAAAATTTCCCACATGAGACAATGACCTCTTACATATCCAGTTGTCCCACTGCAATCAGGAAATAGGCAAGTTATGCAACTGTGTCCCAATACTACCTTCTTAATTCTCACTCACTTGCCTTTTCTCTCAAACCATCATTTGAGCTGCTTTGCAGCTCCCAAGTAAGTTAGACCCATTGCTGGTCATCTGCTGGAACCTGGACTTGGGAGTTACCTTTGAACGGGGCAAGCATCACCCACCTTCTGCATGAGATTAGGTCCAGGATTCAACACACTGGATTTTCTGAGAGAGGTTTAGGATGCCCCATCCCTAGAAGTGTTCGAGGCCAGGTTGGATGAGGCTCTGAAAATCTTGGTACAGTGGAAAGTATTCCTGCCCATGGCAGGCGAGTTGGAAATAGATGATCTATAAGGTCTATTCTGACTCAAATCATTCTAGAATTCTGTGATTTTTTTTCTCAGTATTAGCAGCCAACAAAAAATAAAACCATAATGAACTTGGTCCATTTAGACAAATGAGGAATTTGCAAAGTCTTACTGAAAAAATGTTAATGTCACCTTGTTCTTCTTTGGTGCTAAGTATTTTCTTTGGTCTTCAATGTGTTGAATTTTACTGTCACTGCTCTCTAAAGGCAGCAAATTTCAATGTCATACCAATGAGCATCTTTGGAAAACAAACTTTACAATTTGCACACACAAATCATTGGGCATTCATCCAATCATGAGCAGAAATAATATTACTCATCCATCTGATTGCAAATGAGCAACACAGCTTGAATTCTGAATATTTGCAATCAATCTATAGAGTAAAAAGAGAAAAAAATACTCTTCTCATTATATAAAATGGAAGAAATCACAATCTGCTTGCCAAGACTGTGGAAGTAGATTAGGAAGCTTAAATCATTGAATAATTATACTTATTGTGAATGACTTGCTCTTTTGCTTATCAAGTAGATTTCCAACAAGCTTGTCACTGTATCACAGCAATACCTTCCATCTGAGAAGCCCAAAGAGCTTTACAAGTGGCAGTCAAGACTGATAATATCCTGTTGATGTGCATCACATAAAGGTGGGTAAAATTAGGCACAGGAATGCAACAACTTGTTCAAGGTCACAGAGAGAATCAGTTCATTAAGCAGTAGTAGAACCTAGGGGATTTTTCCAGTCTGCTCTTTAAGTCCAAGATCTAGTGCACCTACACTGACTTTAATAGCAATGATAATTATTATTATTTAAACATAAGATTGTAGGTTTGATGATGTCATTGTAATTTATTTTCAATTTTTTGGTCTGCTTTTTTTTTTTCCTCACAAATGTTCCAGGGTAAAGCAGTCTTTCTAAAGTCAGGACCTAGGTTTTTCTCTGTCTCAGTGTAATAGCCAGCAGTGCTTTGTGTGATTTACAGTGCGCTATCTCTGAGAAACACGGAGTGAATTTTAGAAGACAAGAGGTTTCCTCTTAGTGCCAAATTAGTTCACAGAAAGAACGTTATCAGTGCTGAATACTGAGAATTTGCATATATTTTCCATTTAGTACAAGAAGAAGTTAATTTTATTTTTTTTTAGGAAAGAGAAAAAAAAGTATAATTTCTTATCTCAGTTTATTGAAAGCACCAGGTTTTTGCCCGTAGCAGGGAATATATGCTTAGTTAAAAAAAAAAGAAAACAAAAAAACCACAAACAAACCAACCAACCAACCAATGAACCAACCAAAAGTAAAAACACCACAAAAAAAAGACAAGTATAATGCAGTGGAACAAATATGTTTTACAGTATTCTCATAATCTTTTTTTTTTTAAACCCTAAATGATTTTATTTTTCATGATAAAAAATAGAAGTGAGATGGGTATTAGCTAAGTACCTCTTCATTTTATTAGCTGGAGGTAGTTGCACCTTTTCCTCACAAGATGGCACAGTAAGCATCGATTTAAAGCATAATCTCACTTTGAACTATGATGTGTTGCAGGGAAAAAATAAGTATTTATGCAATGTCATAAAACTTCAAACGATTTTGATTTTGAACTGACCTGATATAAAATTATTAAACAAACAAACAAAAAAGGCAGCAACCTTTTATAGTAAGTATACATAAAGAAGCAGTGATCATACATAAAGCTGGCAGATGGAAGAAAGTTTTAACGGTTCATAGAAGTATCAAAAAATTACAAGCAAGTAGGAATCTAACAGTTTTTGTGAGCTTTAGAATGAACAAAACCACTATGTATTGACAAGATTGAGACTAGCCCAGAATGCTGCATTCCTCCAGGAATTCTAAATCCTAATTAAAACCGCCTGCATGCAAATCTGTACCATGAGGTATTCAGCTCCATATGCTGCATCACATTTTGGACCTGTTAACAGCATCAGTTTAGCCCTCTGGAGGCTGCTACTTGCTATCCAATAATTTAAAATAGATTTTTAACTTGAAGTGCCAATATGCAAAAAGACATTCTAAGAGGGTGGCTTTGCTTGGATTAAATGGTGAGTGTGGCTGCAGACTACAAAAATCACTAACAAGAAAAATGAAAAAATCCTGCTAATACTGATTGTTTATCTAAGGGGAGCAAAGGAAAGATGTGGGTGAAACGGTGCCATTTATCAGCATCAGGCAGTAGCCACTTCATTATCCCTCTGTCCTGTAATAACATCCCCTGCTTACTCCTTTTTGTTGCCTTCAATCATTCCACTCAGAATTTTGTTTTTGGTTTTTTTTCTGGTATGTCCATATTCCCCCACTTGCTGTAGGAGCCTTCATGCCTCTGCAGCGCTTTTGTTTTCCCCTGCAGCTTCCCGTGCAGCCCTAGATGCACATCCCCACTGATCCCTCCAATTCTGCTGCTGCTGTTCCCCAGCACAGATCCTCAGAAATTCTCCTTTCCCACCCCTTGCCTGCCTTAAAGAGCAGCTTCTGGCATGGGGGTGGGGGAACTGTGCTGGGGTTACAACTGAGAATTTGGAGAGGCAGAGCTGGGAAATGCCATCAGTTGCCATGTCTCAGTTTCCTTGCCAATAAGCCTGTGGTGGGAATGCAGCCTGGCAAAACAGACACCCAAGGTTTACATCAGAAGAATACCAGGTAACCATGGACTGTAATAAATAAATTAGGAATTAGCATTGCCTGAAACAAAGGATAAAAGAGGAACAATAAAAAAACCTGCAGAACTAATGGCTTGCCCCTCTTGTGTTTTCTGTACCAAAAATATATATTTTAATTTAGTCCAGCAGCACGTGACACTGCAGGTCATTTGTGTGTTGCAGCTGAAACCCTCTCCCCTATCTCTACACAGGAATTATGTGCCTGTGGGATTCCAGTATCATTTTTCACAGAAACAGGGGGATTCAGCTGAAAAGCCTCTATGAGGCAAAAGGATGCTCTCAGGCTAAGACACGTGAATGCTATCATAGATAACTGCTTCTACTCTTGCTTTTATCACAGAACTCTCATGCAATGCTAGGCTTTTCACAAAACAAAAAATAACTTTCCACAGCTGTAGAACTGAGATATTCCCAACTTCAAAATGTCCTGCAAGCCACATGGCCAGTTTTTGCAGAGGTGCTGAGCATCAGCAGCTTCATCTGAAATCAGTGAGAGCTGGGCTTTGTACAGGAGAAATACCATGGAATCCTGTGCCCTCTGTCACCTGCCCACTAAAGTTCTTCCTCATTTCTGCCTGTTGCCTCTTGTCCCACTGCTTGGCAAGAGAGAGCAGAGCCTGGCTCCCTCCTCTTGACACCCCCCATTGATAAGGTCCCCTCAGAATAACAGGAAAACCAATGACAAAAATTAATAAGGGAGCAGTTGGAACTGCTTGCATTAAATAATGCATGAAGACATATGTTGAATGTAAAATGCCATATGAAGTACCACTCCAGGTACTGAAAAAAGCAGAAAGCCCATGAAAACAAAAGTAAGTGTGTAATTAAAAATGTATTAGAGTTGATGCATATTATAATACTACATTACAATATATGGCCACAGAAGGCCTGCAATAAAATTGCTTAGAACATCTCAATTCTTGCATTTCCTAAATCTGAGTGGTTAACTTTATCACCCTGCCATCCTTTAACAGTTCTTTGAACACAAAGTATACACACATAAAAATACCTCATAAATTTTAATAGCATTTCTGCTTCTTCTAGTGTGAAGAAGGTATATAGATAAGTATTTTTCAGTATTTGTGGAAAACGAACTCTTCTTAAATAAAAATACAAATGTTTTGTGTACATAAATTTGACAGTCTCACTGTTGTCATCCTGATGAACATAGATCATTAGCTCTGAAGATAAAATTCTTTTTCTACAAAGCAATTTATGTTGGAGCTGAACAAGTTATTACAAGTCTTAAATATTCTTCTTATCAGTTCCTTCTTTGAAAAGCTATGAATTTTTACCAACAGAAAGATGGATTTAGTCCATTTTAACTAGATGTTCAATAGGCCAGCAAAAAACACTTGTGTCAGGTGCATTTGCTTGACACTCATAAGGGTTGAGTTAAACATTTCATAGCATTTACTGAAAAAAAACAGCTTTGGGCCTTTGCATCTTAGTCCTTTCACAGCCTTTCAATGCAGCATAATTGTGGTAAAATAATCTAAATTTTCAGATTTAATAAGCTCTGGTTAGTGTACAAGCAGGGAAAATAGCTGTCATTGTAAACAGAACACAGAGAAACATCAAGATACTGCATTAACAAGGGAATATTTGCTTTACTTTAGGCTATTGCAAAAACCCATATTTCCACATTTCATCTCTCCACAGTTCCTGATCTAGGGAGTTTATGGTTCCAGGGGAAACTCCTCCAGCTCAATGATCTGATGGTGACACATTAGGATAAGACTCCACCAGGTCAGGGGGCTGGGCAGGAAGAGAGTACCCCATTAAACTGCACGACCTGCAGGTACACTGAGCCCAGTGCAATGGGAATATTGCTTGGGTTTACATCCTCTGATGAATTTACCACTCCTTGGGCCATACTTTACCTGAAATTAAGAGCAACATCCTATCATCACCTTTATTTATTCTATGTAGAAATAAACTAACAGGGATATTGCACCTGCATTTTCTGAAGTGCCAAGCAAGCCTCCCAGCACAGCCTTCCTTAGTTTTTCAAGTCCCATAGGGCTTAGCCTGGACCAAGGCAGTGAGTGGGTCATGGAGAACAGAACTCCAGGTGGCAAAGAAAATTGCAGGAAAGCAAGGGTTATGTGCACAGATTTTTCCTATCAGTAGAACTGCTTTTAAACTGAGGCATCTACAATTTGCCTTTGTCTTTCTTGGATATGGAAGCATTTTTCACATTTGAGCTTAAGTGTGGGAATCAACCAGCATTTTCCCTAGTGAATAAAGACAGTGATTCTCTGTTGGACTATTGTTACTGAGGGATCTCCTTCCATAGTTATGTTGGAAGAATAGGCACATTTTTTTATTTTTAAGTGATTTGAGCACTCATATTTTAAAGAAGTCAACTGGGCTCTTAGTGTCTGCAAACACAGACTAGAGTACATGCCTCAGTCACAGAATCATTAAGGTTGTGAAAGACCTCTGTGTTCACAAAGCCCAAGCACTAACCCAGCACTGTCAACTCCTCCCAGGGATGGCAATTCTACCACTTCACTTGGCACCCTTTTCCAATGCCTGACCACCCTTTCAGTGAATAGTTTTTTCCCTAATATCTGATCTGGGCCTCTCCTGGAGCAACTTGAGGCTACTTCCTCTAATCATGTCACTTGTTACTTGGGAGAAGAGACTGACCCACACCTCACTGCAACCTCCTTAATGGTAGTTGCAGAAAGTGATCAGACACTTGTTTTGTATCATGTTATGGTGTGTATTTGGCAGGGTTAGTAATGTCTAAAAAATTCTTTAGAACTGAAAAATTCTATTTTATATATATATATAATTAATAATATATGGCATAGAAGACTCTCTGGGCATCAGACAATGCTTAACCTGGAGAACCTCAAACCTCATTGTTTTTGAAAGTTATTACCTGACTTTTCCATTGGATACAACTGTTGTGTGTCAGCGTTGTGTCTGCCTACCTTTGTGCTGAATTCTACAGTATTTTGCACCTTTCTTGATTGTTTTTGGTGGGTTTGCAGTTGCAAAGAGCAGGGGGAGGCAAAGGACAAGGTTGAATATGTTAGAAGTTAGTAATGTTATCTCTCAGGAAATAAAAAATTTCTTTCTGGCAGACTGACCTTATCAATGTTCAAAGCCATCCCTCTTTATGATAACACAAGCTTAATTAAAAGGTTAAATCCCTCCTGCGCGGAATGAAAAATTCCTATTTGAAAAAGTCTAGATAATGTAACAACATTCTTTTAAATTTCTTTATGTTTTTAGCTGAAAAAAAAGTAAATTTATTGTATAAAATAACATGAAGAAAATAAAATCTAAATTTCTTTGGTCCTAACACCTAGCTTTCAGAAAGGCTGGATAAATGACTGGCAGCTGAATAACAATGTCATGGTACATTTTCTGTGTTCTTAATTATTAGAAAATCAGGACAAAGCAAAACCCAACCAGGTTAAAATTAGATTCAGCCCAGATCATAAGGCAATCATGAGGCACTCTTAACTTTGAAATGAAAGACATTATCTTAAAATGATACCCAAAACAAAACTCAGACAATCCCAAGCAAATAGCTTGGTCTAGACACAGCAGTTTTATTATTAGACAGAGAGGGTTTTTTAAGGCCTGATCCAACAAATGGATTGATTGATTATATAAATAAATATTTTCCAGAACTTTATATGTGCAGTGGGCCAAATCTGCAACATCCATCTGGAAATATGGCCTATTTAAAGATATTATTAATTTTCCATCTTTTTTAGTGCTTGGCTAAGTTCTAAATGGATAGCCAAAGACTGATATCTCTGTTTTCTGATGAAGTAACAATCTACCCAAAAATAGAAGTTTTCTTGTAAAAATTACATCATTATCTCTACATAAACCACCTCTAGGAGAAAAGATGAGTTACTCTGCATTTTCTGTCAATCCCCTGCTACTCAGCTGATAATACTAACAAGGAAAAGAATTTGTTGGGTCTGGAGCTGTGATTTTCTGCTGAGGAAGAGAAATGCTTCCTGGGAACCAATCTGAGAGCTACAGCTCATTTTTATCTTGACAATGAGAAAGCAAGTATGATTTTCACTTGTTGTTGACCTTTGTTGCAGTTGGATCACAGATCTAAAAGTCAGCGCTATATATATAAAACATTATTCACATAAACTATAATGTATAGAGTGGGAAAAACACATTTTACTATTTATAAAACATCTCTGCATGAGCAAAGTTCTGGCAACATTAATCACAGTTGTGTGAATGCCTATCCACAGCAAGGAAAATGAACCATTTTGAGTGATTCATCTCATCTCTGCTGCTCCGGAAGGGGTGGGCTGCCCTTGAACAGAGCTTGGAGCTAACTGTACAAAAGCTGAGATACTGGCACTGGTGAACCTCACCCAAAAGCTCCTCTGGCTCTCAGACTTTGAACTCAACAGTGGATATGTGCTGTCTCTTGGGAGGTGTGTTTAGTTTTTGGTATAGTACCGTTGTCCTAAATGCTACGTGATAAAACTGAAGTGAAAACTGCCTGTGTGGGAATTGCCACAACTTGTGAACATACAACTAGCTTAGACATTTAGATTAAATATTGGGAAGAAATTCTGAACTGTGAAGGCTGAGAGACACACAGGTTGCCCAGAGAAGCTGTGGATGCCCCATCTTTTGAAGTGCTCAGGGCCAGGTTGGATGGGGCTCTGAGCACCCTGGTCTAGTGCAAGATGTCTCTGCCCATAGCAGGGGGGGTGGAACAATATGATCTTCAATGTCCCTTCCAACCCAACCATTCTGTGATTCTGTGATTCCATCATTCTATGATTACCTTGGAAACTTTTTTTTAAACCAAAATATAAAAATAATTTTCTTTAACACCCTTGTACTAGTTTCACCTGCTGAATAATCACGATGATCCCTTTCAATACAAGCCATTCTATGATTCTATATGTAGTTTTGAAAGCCAAACATAGCATTAAGCAAATCCCAATTGCCAGTAATATTTTGGCCCTTTGGATCTATGTTCTCAGAGCTATTTTTCAGCGTTATTAGCTCATTAGCTTTTCTAATTACAAAAGTAATGCTTACATTTTTCAGCAGAAAATGTTTTGAAGACTTTCTTTTACAAGTGATTANTCCTCTAATCATGTCACTTGTTACTTGGGAGAAGAGACTGACCCACACCTCACTGCAACCTCCTTAATGGTAGTTGCAGAAAGTGATCAGACACTTGTTTTGTATCATGTTATGGTGTGTATTTGGCAGGGTTAGTAATGTCTAAAAAATTCTTTAGAACTGAAAAATTCTATTTTATATATATATATAATTAATAATATATGGCATAGAAGACTCTCTGGGCATCAGACAATGCTTAACCTGGAGAACCTCAAACCTCATTGTTTTTGAAAGTTATTACCTGACTTTTCCATTGGATACAACTGTTGTGTGTCAGCGTTGTGTCTGCCTACCTTTGTGCTGAATTCTACAGTATTTTGCACCTTTCTTGATTGTTTTTGGTGGGTTTGCAGTTGCAAAGAGCAGGGGGAGGCAAAGGACAAGGTTGAATATGTTAGAAGTTAGTAATGTTATCTCTCAGGAAATAAAAAATTTCTTTCTGGCAGACTGACCTTATCAATGTTCAAAGCCATCCCTCTTTATGATAACACAAGCTTAATTAAAAGGTTAAATCCCTCCTGCGCGGAATGAAAAATTCCTATTTGAAAAAGTCTAGATAATGTAACAACATTCTTTTAAATTTCTTTATGTTTTTAGCTGAAAAAAAAGTAAATTTATTGTATAAAATAACATGAAGAAAATAAAATCTAAATTTCTTTGGTCCTAACACCTAGCTTTCAGAAAGGCTGGATAAATGACTGGCAGCTGAATAACAATGTCATGGTACATTTTCTGTGTTCTTAATTATTAGAAAATCAGGACAAAGCAAAACCCAACCAGGTTAAAATTAGATTCAGCCCAGATCATAAGGCAATCATGAGGCACTCTTAACTTTGAAATGAAAGACATTATCTTAAAATGATACCCAAAACAAAACTCAGACAATCCCAAGCAAATAGCTTGGTCTAGACACAGCAGTTTTATTATTAGACAGAGAGGGTTTTTTAAGGCCTGATCCAACAAATGGATTGATTGATTATATAAATAAATATTTTCCAGAACTTTATATGTGCAGTGGGCCAAATCTGCAACATCCATCTGGAAATATGGCCTATTTAAAGATATTATTAATTTTCCATCTTTTTTAGTGCTTGGCTAAGTTCTAAATGGATAGCCAAAGACTGATATCTCTGTTTTCTGATGAAGTAACAATCTACCCAAAAATAGAAGTTTTCTTGTAAAAATTACATCATTATCTCTACATAAACCACCTCTAGGAGAAAAGATGAGTTACTCTGCATTTTCTGTCAATCCCCTGCTACTCAGCTGATAATACTAACAAGGAAAAGAATTTGTTGGGTCTGGAGCTGTGATTTTCTGCTGAGGAAGAGAAATGCTTCCTGGGAACCAATCTGAGAGCTACAGCTCATTTTTATCTTGACAATGAGAAAGCAAGTATGATTTTCACTTGTTGTTGACCTTTGTTGCAGTTGGATCACAGATCTAAAAGTCAGCGCTATATATATAAAACATTATTCACATAAACTATAATGTATAGAGTGGGAAAAACACATTTTACTATTTATAAAACATCTCTGCATGAGCAAAGTTCTGGCAACATTAATCACAGTTGTGTGAATGCCTATCCACAGCAAGGAAAATGAACCATTTTGAGTGATTCATCTCATCTCTGCTGCTCCGGAAGGGGTGGGCTGCCCTTGAACAGAGCTTGGAGCTAACTATACAAAAGCTGAGATACTGGCACTGGTGAACCTCACCCAAAAGCTCCTCTGGCTCTCAGACTTTGAACTCAACAGTGGATATGTGCTGTCTCTTGGGAGGTGTGTTTAGTTTTTGGTATAGTACCGTTGTCCTAAATGCTACGTGATAAAACTGAAGTGAAAACTGCCTGTGTGGGAATTGCCACAACTTGTGAACATACAACTAGCTTAGACATTTAGATTAAATATTGGGAAGAAATTCTGAACTGTGAAGGCTGAGAGACACACAGGTTGCCCAGAGAAGCTGTGGATGCCCCATCTTTTGAAGTGCTCAGGGCCAGGTTGGATGGGGCTCTGAGCACCCTGGTCTAGTGCAAGATGTCTCTGCCCATAGCAGGGGGGGTGGAACAATATGATCTTCAATGTCCCTTCCAACCCAACCATTCTGTGATTCTGTGATTCCATCATTCTATGATTACCTTGGAAACTTTTTTTTAAACCAAAATATAAAAATAATTTTCTTTAACACCCTTGTACTAGTTTCACCTGCTGAATAATCACGATGATCCCTTTCAATACAAGCCATTCTATGATTCTATATGTAGTTTTGAAAGCCAAACATAGCATTAAGCAAATCCCAATTGCCAGTAATATTTTGGCCCTTTGGATCTATGTTCTCAGAGCTATTTTTCAGCGTTATTAGCTCATTAGCTTTTCTAATTACAAAAGTAATGCTTACATTTTTCAGCAGAAAATGTTTTGAAGACTTTCTTTTACAAGTGATTATCTAAAGTTATAAGATGCACATTAGCCGTCTGAACAAATGTAGGATGATACCTCACCTTTGAACTGTCCTCATTTTTAAAAAAGTACTATTAGAACAGTGAAATTCATAGAATATAGGATCTTAACACTTTGTCTTCTTGAACTTTCCAACTAATAAGTGTCATTGAACCACTGTGAAAATGTTTCCTTCATTTCTTATTGTATTATATTTACAAAGCAATTCAGTAAAAATTTTATGTCTTAAACTTGATGAATAAGACTGTGAAATACATTACATTAACAGGACAAAGTCTATTCTCATAGCTTCTGAAGTACTCTGTTGGAGCCAATGTTTTCGAAGTGAAGCTTATTCTATCATTGTACCAAAATTTCAAAGTGTTTCAGTTATTATGCTAATCACATGAAAATTAGCAGTTCTCGAGTCCCTCCCACCTCACTAATTTTCGCACATCAGTGCAGCTCATTTGCAAGTGTTCAGCTCTCACCTGGAAATAGGTCAGATGTCTGCATTTCCCAACACCCTTGCATCCCTTCTGACAACTCCCTGCATGCTCTCAGAGTTCACCTGCCTGTAAAATAATTTGAACACCTGCACTTCAGCTATACATTGCCAAGCTATACTAGGTAGCATCATATGCATAAGTGGCTACTCATGTATTCTGGACCCATTCTGTTCCTTGTTCCAGCTTCAGAATGCTTCAGATTTTCAGTAGCACTTTTATACAAAAAGCACTGACTTGGAACAGACTATAAATGGCACATATTTGCAGTTCTACACAAAAAACTGGAGCTTCTTTTATGTATCCTATAAATCTGAAATTGCAAAAGGTGCCATTGCCATGTTTCTTCTTTGAATTTATTTTAAAATATACAAAGAAAAAAAGGGTAGCCATTTCCTTAAAACTATGAATTCCTAAAGTGACTCTATATCTGACATTTCTGTCTGGTCATGTACTTGTTTTTTTTTTTCATATGTCTGCTGTTTTTTCCTAGGATATATCAAAAAATCAGTATTTGATCCTCATTAGTAGGATGTGGAATACATATTACTTGTTATCAGAAAGAAAGTGTATGCAAAGAAGTCCCAAAAAAGCATGAAAAGGATTAAAAACAAAAGATATCCCAAGTGGAATTAATGCTAATNTTACTTCCTGTCCTCAAAAAAAAGCTTTGTAAATATTTTCACCTAAAATCCCTTTAAAGTACTTATTTGAGATTTCTGTATATTAAAATGATAGAAAAAGAAGGCTTAGAAAAGAGAAAAATACTATTCATTAGACCTGAAGTTCAAGAAGGGATAACAATGTAATTTATTAGAGCTTTAGTATAGTTGAAAAGAAGCAGGCAAATATTTAGGCATACTGTCTAGGAAATTAAATTTGTTTCTATCTTTAGACATTCCTAATCTTTAATTTAAGTCTCAAAGAGAGAATTATAAATTAAAGCAAAACAAAATAAAAACAAGGAGTTCAGAGATGATGTTAAAACTCACATTTCTCTTAGGGATGAGGGAATTCATAGATATCCTAAAAGTGTAATTGCCTATTGCAGACTTTCTTGAAGCTCGCTCTGATATCTTATGCAATCCCTTATGTTTTCAAGTTTCAAAAGAACTTTTAAAAATTATTTCTATGTTAGTTAAGCCACCTGCAATTCTTTAAGTGGAGAAATTCAGCACACACATCAAATCTTAAGAATCACTCTTTTTTGCCTTAACACTTCCAGTGAAATGTGCTTCACCAAATTTGACAAATCTAAGGTGAGATGCACAGGCTTCATAGTCAAGGGTTTGCATTCATTCCTTTTTGCGGGATGCTCTGCAAAGCCATCGCAGGGACCATTAATTTCAGTAACATCAAACATGCAGTGAATCCCATTCCCTCTCCCTTATAAATGGCTGTTTTAGCCAAGACCTAATAACAGGAGTGGCAAGCTGGATATTGATGGCAGATCTTTTCCTCCGGATATGCAGAAAGCACCGAATGCTGAACTTTCTGCTCCTGCAGAAATTATGTTCTTAATTTCCTGAGGCTCCTTAGAAAGTCCCCAGACATTGCTGTGTCCAGCCAGTATTCCTGTTTGCCATCAGTATCGTTTGAATGAACAATCACTGCTAATGGAGCGAGGTATCCTGTGCTCCCAGCCCTCTTAACAGCCCTCACAGATGACTTATGCTGCTTTCAGCCCTGCTCCAGCCCTGCAGCAACACCTGAGATGTCTCTAAGAGATGCAAAGATCACCAGGGAAAGCAGACCTAGACAGGGAGGAGGGATGGGAGACTCCTCGCCCGTACCCCAGGTAAAAGAGGGAGTGAGGTCTGAACATTTTTGAGTTCTGCATCAGCAGTCCAGACTACCTGAAGAGTTGGGGTTGAAGATCATCAAACAGCAAAATAACCCACGAAGCTCACAAATGCATGAATGGCCAATGAGAGTTCAGAAATTAAAAAAAGAAAATCACACTCAAGTACTTTTTCTTCTATATGATCTTTCATAAACAATACATTATTTGGTGAGTAGATGGAGGAATTTGCAGCTCTCAGGAATACCAGCATATATAATAGTACAGTAAGAGGAAAGCCAGGGCTTGTAGGATTGAAACATGACATCAGTCTATGTTGACACAGGAACAAAAGGAAATTAAAGTAGCAATACTGAAAATGCTTTTGCCAACAGTATGGGGTGGGGAGATAATATAAAAAAATACCATTGATAGAAGCAGGCATGGTCAGAGAGCTCCATCATCAGTGTGCATAATGCTGCCAAACCCAGAGGAGTGAGAGTCTTTCTCCTTACAGAAATTGTTAGGGTTCTGACATACAGAAAAGGTTTACAACAGAACTCTTGTTAGGGTGTACAGGCACACAAGTATATATGAAAAATATTTTAAAATTTTAATAAAATTATCAGTCTCAGCTTGCATTGAGACTGACACCTGTATGGACATCAGTATTAAACAGCATAAAAAAGGTTTTAAAGAGGTATTAGTATATGTATCTTAGTGAAAATTAAATGAAAAGTCATTGAGAATGTCAGATGCAATATTTCTGTCTTTCTTTTATAATTTATTAGGTAGAAGGAAGACGGCACTGTCATTGCAAAAATGGTTTCACAAAGACATTTAAAGTGTGCTCTATAATGAAGAAAAANACATATTTGCAGTTCTACACAAAAAACTGGAGCTTCTTTTATGTATCCTATAAATCTGAAATTGCAAAAGGTGCCATTGCCATGTTTCTTCTTTGAATTTATTTTAAAATATACAAAGAAAAAAAGGGTAGCCATTTCCTTAAAACTATGAATTCCTAAAGTGACTCTATATCTGACATTTCTGTCTGGTCATGTACTTGTTTTTTTTTTTCATATGTCTGCTGTTTTTTCCTAGGATATATCAAAAAATCAGTATTTGATCCTCATTAGTAGGATGTGGAATACATATTACTTGTTATCAGAAAGAAAGTGTATGCAAAGAAGTCCCAAAAAAGCATGAAAAGGATTAAAAACAAAAGATATCCCAAGTGGAATTAATGCTAATATCTGTATTTATTTATACCACTACCCACAGGGGCTCCACATTTCAAAAACTGATTAAGCTGATTTAAAAATGAATTAAATGAAGAATTTCCTTGAAAAAAACAAACGAAGGGAATTCAATATCTCATTCAATTGCTTTACTTTAACTGGACTGTCAGTTTTTAAAATATTAAGATACATATAATTCAAAACAAAATTCAAAAGAAAATTTGAAAGGCATTAATTTGCTTGCAAGTGTGATTTTAAATATTTTGCAGACAATTAATGAAGATGGATAAATTTTTATGAAACATTTCCAAAAGGAAAAAGACTTTATCTGGTAGTTTTAACTACCTTAGAATTACATAAAATCACATAAGCAGCCTATAT
>VXBI01002487.1:710980-810165 GCA_013397375.1 Toxostoma redivivum
ACAGTAAGAGGAAAGCCAGGGCTTGTAGGATTGAAACATGACATCAGTCTATGTTGACACAGGAACAAAAGGAAATTAAAGTAGCAATACTGAAAATGCTTTTGCCAACAGTATGGGGTGGGGAGATAATATAAAAAAATACCATTGATAGAAGCAGGCATGGTCAGAGAGCTCCATCATCAGTGTGCATAATGCTGCCAAACCCAGAGGAGTGAGAGTCTTTCTCCTTACAGAAATTGTTAGGGTTCTGACATACAGAAAAGGTTTACAACAGAACTCTTGTTAGGGTGTACAGGCACACAAGTATATATGAAAAATATTTTAAAATTTTAATAAAATTATCAGTCTCAGCTTGCATTGAGACTGACACCTGTACGGACATCAGTATTAAACAGCATAAAAAAGGTTTTAAAGAGGTATTAGTATATGTATCTTAGTGAAAATTAAATGAAAAGTCATTGAGAATGTCAGATGCAATATTTCTGTCTTTCTTTTATAATTTATTAGGTAGAAGGAAGACGGCACTGTCATTGCAAAAATGGTTTCACAAAGACATTTAAAGTGTGCTCTATAATGAAGAAAAATGATGTTATTGCAGAACTTAAAGCACAGAACATATGGTTTATTCAAAAGACTCTTATTAGCCGAGTGGGATTATAATGACCAAATGCACCAACTTTATTCACACAGAAAAATATTTCACTTAGCAGTGACAAGTTTCTTTATCAGTTTGGTGGTGATGTTGAGAACTAACAACAGCATAAAGTGATGATTTTGTAACCAAATTTCTTTAAATTAAATGAGATCCCATAAACAGGATCTACTTATTTTTTACTTTATATCTGTGGCAGGTTTAAATCCACACCTGTAATCCCAATGCACATTTCTGCTGCAGGGGCATTTATTAAGTACACCAATAAACAAATGGGTTTGACAGATCTGTAGGTATCAACAGCAGCAATAGGATAAGCATCCTTCTTATGGCAAATAAATTGTTTGGCAGGAAAACCAGCCTTGCCAAATTAAATGCTTTTATTAAGAGAAATTATTTCTATAAATATGTAGTAATTGTGGGTCCTCTGTTTATGTTCTCCACTATGGGAAAAACTAGTATTATTTAGGGGTCAGCCTGGATTAATCAACAGTATTTACACCCTTTCCACCCCACATTCTCATACTGATGAGACCAATGGTGTTTACAAACCTGGGAACATGCGTGGAGCAGTTGTTTTCCATAACTTTATTTTATGTATTTTTTTTCTATATTTTAACTTTATTTATACCTTAAGCTAAGCAAATTCCAAAATATGAAACAGGAACTGAACCCTTCCATCTAAAACCAAAGCTTTTGGAGGAAACAAAATAAGACTACTGTGAGACCCCATTGTTCTCTAACATCCTTCAGTTCTCCTCATTATCTCTGGATAACAAGCTATTTCCCAGTATGTCCTGTAGGCTGAAAAATCTTGCTAATGCTCAGCAAATTAAAAGTCCAAAGCTGCAGCCCCTAGAAAGTGTCATTAAGTGCCTACAGCCATACGCCAGGCACTACTAGGTTAGCTTTACATTTCAAGTTACTGCAATTGTTATTATCAAAAAAATCTATAGCAATGCAAGGATTTGAAACTAAGTCTCCAAATCATATATTAAAGCTTATTCACAGAAAATTCTCCACTCAAGCTCATGGGAGGAGAGAAGCAAGGCCTCTAGCAGTCAAAATCCTAATGCCATGCACAGGATCCAGAACCAAGTGGTTAAAAGCACGAATGTAGTCAGACTCTTTTTAAGGAGGTAAAAGAAAGCAAAAAACCAAAAAGAAGCTACCACACTGAAAAGCTATTGAGATTTGAGGTCTGTCTACACCAGTAAATACAATATAAGAGCATCTTTGCCTGCAAACCTAAGTCCACCCACTACACAACTTTGTGTTTTATCCAACAGGAAACCAGCAAGGCGATATTAAAAAGAAAAATCCATCACCATCTGCACACAAAAAGAAGCTGGTGTTCTAAGTTCTGATCAAAGCATTTCCTTTTCTTCAAGTTCTATTTACACTTGGATTTGACAGGAGTCTTCCTGGAGATATAATCACAGGCACTACACTGTAATTTGGAATGAGAACAAGGACATTACTAGTAAAGGGAACATGGGTGGGTTGCAGTTTACTTAAAATAAAGTTATAGAAAAGGTTCTCTTAAAAAATTGCATTTAAAGCCTAAAGAAATAATCCAAGTCCACAATGTTATATTTTTCATGGTAATATCTAATATTTTGCTATGGGCAACAGAAATTGTAGCTTCATTATTAAAAAATCACGAGGTAAAAGAAAACTTAGAGAAATAAGCAGCACAACTTTTTGTACATAGTTTTCCTCATTTTGTAGGGATTTTGTGTGCTGAGAGGCGGGCCCCAAAAATTGACTTGCATTTCATGGGCTGCAACATTTTAGGACCACAAGGACCTGTGGAATTGGAGAGAAATGGGGAGGGTTAAGGAATATTTTCACAGTCAGATGGGATGGATAAGATATGCTGAGTATGAGGAAAAGGAAGTTTTTCTTGGAGGTGATGCATGCAGGAAGGCATCTCACTGAGTGTTTCGAGCAGCTATTGCTGTCCTTGGTGTGATGTTCTTGCACCTGCAAGCACATCCCTGTAAGCACAAAGTGACTAGAAAACATCTACCAGCTGTTTCAAGATCTGAGAACCTAACATTATGAATCTGGCAGTCAAGCCTACCACTGGGATGTTAGCAGAAATCATAGATCTGTATAGGTGGGAAGCAGAGGTTTTCCACAAGGCAGCCATGGGGCTTCAGATGAAAAACTGCATTGCTCAACATTCCCAAGATTGCTCTTTAAAAACAGTATGAAAACAACTGTGAAAAAAGAATATTTTGACGGGATATAAATGTGTGAAGGAAGGATTGTTTGAATCATGAGTTCTCAAAAATTAATTTATTTTCTGGATGTTTGTCTGAAGTCGAGTGAAACCTATTGGTCTTAACTTCTTAAATGCAGGTGGAAAGAAAGGAGGAAGAAAAAAAGACAGTGATAAAAAACTTGCATTAACTTTAGTGTGATTCACATTTACACACAGGCTGTTATACACCATGCTAGCTGTGCAAGGAGTTTTTTTAACTGGGGGCAAATGTGTAGTTTTCACCCCACTTAGCAACCCTTTACGGTGACAAAGGTGGGTTTAACAGTCTTAATGCAAATAGAAATGAGATCAAGTATGAAATAAATAAAAGTGGAAGTCTTGACCTCTGTGAAAGTTTTCTGATACACTTCCTGCAAGGTAAAGAATGCAATCAAATTTTTTCATTCTTTGTTCCTCAAAGACAATTCTGCAAGGCACAAGAAGAATTACACTGCTAGCAAGCCTTCTTATATTTTACTGGATGTAAAAGCCATTCTGGAAAACATTTGGAAAAAAATTTTATATTCTGCACAGTAGCAGCCTCTTCTCAAGGCTACTTGAAGAATCTCAACAAGATCTGGTATTTTCTTTCCCAAATTGTCAGTAACAATAGGGGTTTTGAATCACTGTAACACCAGTAATGTTTAGAAATGCAATTCTGAGACAATAGCAGGTGACAGCCTTTGGTTGTGATCTTGAAATTCCTGTGAGCTATTCTGAACCTCAGACCAGCAGCTACTGCAGGGTGAACCCAGTTCTGTCAGCTCCTATGAAATTTGCTGTAGCTGAAAGCATGGCTTAGGGATTCAGGTTATTATTAATAAATTCAAAATTAATGAATTAAATAGAAAAATAGGCAGACATTAAAATATTTTAAATTTTTTTTCTGTAGTCTTTTCACTAATCTAGCTAAAAAGACTAAAAAAACCACAGTTTTCTGAAAGTGGGAATCATATGTTTACTTGGCTGCCTATAGTGTTACTTCATACATTTAAGTCTTTCACAATTAAGGAAAAGAAAAAGCTCCATTTATGATTGTGACACCATCTTCAAAACGTGAATTCAAAATGTTCAGAGGATGAAGATTCTTTTTTCCCCTGAATCATTTTTTTTTAATTTTAAATTTTTTTCTTTAGATTTAACATACAATGCTCGCTGCTTAGTTAGAAATTCTCTAGATGTCACTCAGCAGTTCAGAATGGAAAGAATGAGGGAAATTAAAAGTTTTTCAATGAATAAAGGTTGAGAAGAAATTATTCAAAAGCATGTTTTACAATATTGAAACATTAGAATACTAACTGTTAAATTGAAAATATAGTAGAACATCAAAAATGTTAGGGAGAACTAAATAAATAAGAAACAACAGTACAAAAAAAATAATGTAATCATGCCCCAAGGGAAAAGGTAATTAAAATGGGTATGTTCATATAAAATGCTAGTCTCAAAGAAATTGTATTGTAAAAGAAAAGGGAATAGTCATACAGATCTAAGACAGACTGTATTTGAAAAACAATGCTGCTCAGCATTGATGCAATATTTAGAAACACATACTTGCATTTGCACTATCAGTTGCAAGAAAATGCTACTTGCTCCTAAGCTACCCGTTCTTACTTGTTCTAGTTTTCTAAACTCTGACAAATCTGATCATTTTAACTCAGCCTATGATCATTAGTAAACCCAGGACCTCATTGTTATAATGATGTACTGACGGAGGTGAACTGATCCTCTTTCAAATCAAAAGAAAACCAAGCACTTCTGAAATGACCTAAAATCTACTCACATCAGTGGAAGAACTTTAATTTCCTCAGACTTTTACCCAGAAAAATGGTAAGCAAAGAACAAATAGAGCTACTGGACTCGCTGCACTGAGGTGCTAAAATGTGGCACTGAGATAATTTAAGCACCTTTTTTTGCCTTTTCAGTAATGATGAAATGCAGCTGGCAGGGGCTTAAAAGCACTAATCTTCAGAAATGTAGTGTAAAATCTCTACCTGGGCATATCCTGGATTCAGCTGGTGAAAGCTTTGGGCAGATGTCCCAGTTATTCAACATTGCTCCCTACAGACAAGCGCCTCAACTACTCAGTCCTTATCTCTGAAATCTTTATTGATGCGGATCCAGTACAATGAGAAAACAGCTTAAACTCCTAAGATACTGGCAATGGACAAAAAAGCCAATGTACTCTTAGCACAACAGATTTGTCCCTCACATGAGGAAAATCAATTTGTCCAATCACAGAGTTATAGAATCATAGAATGGTCTGGGTTGGAAGGGACTCCAAAGATCACCTAGCTCCAACTCTCCTGCATGGGCAGGAACACTCACTACTAGATCAGTTTGCTCAGAACTCCATCTGGGCCAGCCTCAAACACTTGCAGGGATGGAGCCTCCACAACTTCTCTTAGCAGCCTATTCAAGTGCCTTGCCACCCTCACAGCAAAGAACTTACTCCTTATAACTACTCTAAACCTACTCTGGTTTAGTTTGAATCCATTCTGCTATGTCCTGTCACTACATGCTCCTGTAGAAAGTCCCTCTCCAGCTTTCTGGTAGACTTCTTTCAGGTACTAGAAGGATGCAAAGCCTTCTCTTTTCCAGGCTGAACAAACCAAACTCTTTTAGCCTTTCCTCATAGGAGAGGAGCTCTATCCCTCTAATCAACTTGGTGGCCCTCCTTTGGACTTGCTCCAGCAGGGCCAGGTCCTTCCTGTGCTGGGACCCCAGAGCTGGATACAGCATTCCAGGTGGGTCTCACCAGAGCAGAGGGGCAGAATCCTCTCCCTCCCCTGCTGCCCACACTGCTTTGGATGCAGCCCAGGACACGTTTGGCTCTCTGGGCTGGGAGTGACCATGGCTGGCTTATGTCCAGCTCTCACCCACCAGCACTCCCTAGTCCTTTTCATGGGGCTGCTCTACATCCCCAGCCTGTGCTGATACCAGGGGCTGCCCCAACCCAGATGCAGAACTTTGCACCTGATCTTGTTACATCTCATGAGTTTTCCATGGCCCACTCCTAGAGCTTGTGCAGGTCCCTCTGGTTGGCATCCCATCCTTCAGGTGAGTCAACATGACTGCTCTGCTTGGTGTCATCTGCAAATTTGCTAAGAGTGCACTCAATCCCTAGGGCCTTCTTGAATGAAGGAGGCTGGAAAGACATTCAACTAATTCCTGGAAAATCTAGGATTTGTTTCAAACAAACCTTAATGCAGTACTTTCCTGGTAAAGACACATAATCCAGTGAAACAAACATATTTGCATTGTATAAAAAGCCACATACATTATTTTCTTTGAAGGAAGTAAGGCAAGAATCGCATGTTCAGTAGCCCCTAAGGAAAAGGGAAAAGCCATAATTATATATATATTCCAAATTTAGGTGAAAGAAGTAATCAAACACTGGAACAGGTTGCTCAGAGAGGTGGTGGATGCCTCATCCCAGGAAATATTCAAGGTCATGTTTGAATGGGACTCTGAGTAACCTCATGTAGTGTAACAGGGAGCAGGATTATATGACCTTTAAAGGTCCCTTCCAATCCAAAGTATTCCATGTTTCTATTCTAGGAAGTAATTTTTAATCTTTGGAGTTCTCTGAGAATGTTCTAGAGTTTACCTTTAATTAAAAGAGGGCACTTTTCTACTTCATTCTACATAAATTATTCACATGAGCTCTGCATCTCAGTGATAATACATTAACAGCTCTGTTATTTTATATAATTACTGTACATAGGTAATCAGAATACATTATGTTGCAGACATAATTATGGCAGTGTTTTCTGTTGTTATGTGATGCTGGGAGCCTCAGCAGTGTGTTTTTGTGACATGCTGCATTTCATATTGATGGGGAGGAAATTGTCAAGAATTTCGCATGGCTCTGTATTTTTCGACAAATTTGTTACTCCAGCAAATAGATTGATGACAGAATCTTTCTTTTCCAGGGGCTAAGTAATATTAAAAAAATCTATTGTATTTAGGATAATGTTTCCTTATTTTGTGGGTTTAAGGAGCACTGCAAGCATATTTTGTGGCCCATGTGTTATTGCTTTAAGGAGTAATTCACAAGAGAGGCCCTTTATCAGTGTATACACACATTCACTCTTGTTATAAACCACTAGGAGTACAGGGAAAATTCGAATTCATAGATTTAATACTCAGAAACATATATTTTCCTGTTCACATACTCGTGTGTCTATAGATTATTTGGGGTTTTTTCCCTTCCCAGAGACAATATTTTATAACAAATAGCTATCTGCCTAAGAATGGAAGGAGTTCTACTAGCTCCAGTTTTCCTTTCATTTGAAAAGTTCAGATGACAAAAATCCATCAGAAATGTTGCATTCTATACTGGTGCACATGCTAGCAGGTATCATCCTAATCTATACAGCATTTTCTCACTCACTTTTTTCTGCAGTGCCAACTCTTTTTCTGTGAGATGGAGACTGTTTTCAACAATATGCAATTAACAGAAAATTAAACTTGATATGTGAATTTGACACCAGTTTACAACAGCCTGCAACTAAAGGATGAATTTTAACCCTGTCTATTATGATACATTCTATTGTTTTAAACTTATATCAAGTATTTCCTGGTAAAAGCCAATGAAAAACATCTCATAGGTCTTGTATTCTATCTTCTTAGTAGTGAAAGCTTGTTTTAATACATCCATTACTTAAATGTATCAAATATTACTATTTTCCAGACATCCATGTATTAATATGCATACAGTAAATACTTTCAGTTTAGCAAGCAATGGCTAAGATCTTTTAAATGGGTAAATAATACAGCACATGGTGCTTAAAACACATAATTATATTAAATATATTTTTAATTATCTGTTTCCTTTTAAGGTGAGCAGAATCTCTTTAGAATTACAATAGCTTTGGGGATTGATTTGGCTTGCTTTGGAAATCTATCAGAAGGTTTCCTAGAGCTGAAAAATCAAAATCCTCAGGCAGCAGTTTACAAAGTATGTAGGGATCTCATATCTGCCTGAGTTTTAGACACTTCCCTTGCAAAGCATGACTGCACTCGTATTTTAGGAGGAAAAACAACCATCAAAAATAGAAAAAAACACCTTCATATTTTATGTATTAAATACTTTCAATGTAGGTTGCTTTTTTATTTTATTTTTTTTTTGTCATGACCCAGCACTTTATAAGTATTTTCTGGTGGTTACAGATTTATCTGTAAACTTTTGTGATCATTAGATATCCTATATTTTCCACTAGCTTTGAGGTGCAGCATCAGGTGCAGAAACTGACCCTATTCTGTTAATGTCTGGGGCTTATTTCATTTATTTTCAAAGGCTGAGAATCAAAAATTAACATTTATGACTTCAAGAGGAAATGGAAGGGTAATAAGGATGATGAGGATAGATGTCTTACTGATTCAGTAACAGAAAATTCAAAAGTGTTTTGCATGTTATATATTTGTGACCTTGAAAGTCATAGCGTGAAGCCACTACATTTGTTCGGGTTCACCACACACACTTGATCTGTTGAAGCACTGACTCATGATATTAAGGTGTGATGAGTATATAAAGATCATTTTCTATGGAATTAGGAAGACTACAGAGGTTATAAAGAAGACTAATTTATGGCTGATATAACTGGACTAGGGCTGGAAGTCTTCCGACATCATTACCATTGTAGCTAGGCTAAAAGAATATATTAAAAAGAGCAAGTAGTGATAAAAAAAGCCAGACAATAATTTGATGGGTTTTTGCTTTCAGCAAAAAATGCTTTGGAAAAAAATAAACATGAAAAACTGTGTTTTACTGAATGCTCTCACCTCCCTTCATAGTATAAACCATGGTGATCAAATGAGTTGCATTTTTACTTTAACTTTTTCATTAATTTCTTTCTTAAGAAAAGACCATCAGATCAAATATGAGATTGCTTTTACTAAGTATGACAATATCCATTTTTATATTAATCTGAAAATGGCCAAGTGTGACTATGACATTGTTGCAATCTACTGATGTCTGCAAGTTAATTAAACATAAAATGACTTAATATTGCTAATCTGCATTTAAATCTTATCACGGTAAATAACATGAACCAATTTTGTTATTTTAGCAGTGTATTCCAGACTCAGTTCCATTTCGCTTTTTAGACTTAATCGCAACTATTTGATACAGCATTTTTTGCACATTAAATATTGTAATTTTTCAACAGAGTATACAGATAATTTCTGTGTCCCTTATTACAAGAATGGTAAAGCTGATTTTTTTAAATTAACTTTACTGGTTTTACACTTCTACTCCTTTTATATCTGGGGCACCAACATAAGAAGGACATGAACTTCTTGGAGTGAATCACAAAGATGCTGAAAGAGCTGGAGCACCTCTGCTATGAAGACAGGATGAGAAAGCTGGGGCTGTTCCCTGTGGAGAAAGGAAGGTCTGGGAGACCTTACTGTAGCCCTTGAAAGGAGCTTATAAGGAAATGGGGACAAATGTTTTAGTAAGGCTGGTAGCAATAGGACAAGGGGTGGTGGCTTGAATAGAAGAGTCTAGATTCAGACTGGATACAAGGAGGCTTTTTTTATTATAAGAGTGGTGAAACATTGGCACAGGTTACCCAGAGGGTGGTGGGTGCTGGAAATATTCAGGGTCAGGTTGGCTGGGACTCTGAGCAACCTGATCTTGTTGAAGGTGTCCCTGCTCATTGCAGGAGAGTTGGAATAGATGCCCTTTAAGAGTCCCTTCAAACCCAAACCATTGAATGATTCTACAATTCTATTAATTCCTCTATGACTCTATGTGATGAGATCTTCAGTTTGTGCAGAACTGAGGTTAGACTGTTCCAAGGAACTTGAGTGAATTAGTCCCATGTGTTAAATAAGTATTATAACAAATCCTTGTACTTTTAATCCTAAATAGTCATCATGGTAGTGCAAAACACGGATATTCATTTCATCATAGCCACTTCAAGAGCACGACTCAATGTTTTACCACAACAATTGGCTTTTACATATCTGAATAATAACTGCATTATTTCAGGTTTATCAAGACATTGGGGTAATTGCACTGCAGGGCCATAATATGAGCTAGAAAAGAATTGCCAGCATGAAATTTTGTCAGAATTTTGCAATGCTAACATTTCCGTATTAGAGGAGACAAGACAGCATAATGTGCAAGAATCCATTAGATTTCTCCAGTTTCATGGAAGAGCACGGAGGATGCATTCTGGAGGACAATCTCTAACCATTCCTCTTGACTTTGCAGCACAATGACATGTGGGATTTATGGCCTGCTAAAGTGATCGATGGGGAAAAGCTCTGGCTCTCTGGATGAGCTGCTGACACCTTGGGAGTGCCCTCACGCCCCCAGTGCCCCCCTGTTCTCCATCCCGTTCCCCAGAGGCAGCATGGAGGGGCTCTATATCATGCTCTCCATGACCTGTAGACTCAGAAATGCTGTCCCTTACAGAGGGGAAGTGTTACCAAGAGTTCATAGAGTTCTGTGAAGCTTTATGAGAAACTTTTGAGGACAATCCATATGCTGTAAAGTATGGGATGCTGTGGACCTTGAGACAGAGCATTACCATACATGTGTTATCCATAGAGCACAGTTAATATCAGAGTGAGTAGAGAATAGAAGCTATTTAGGTGGCAAAGCTCTGACACAGAGATGTGGTGGAGGGGTCAGGTTTGCTCCCCAGATAACAGCAGCATCATGTACCACATGCAGAACTCTATCTTTCCATGTAGTTTAGAGTCTGCCACTCTTTGGGTTGTAAAGGCACTATGGCCAGTACAAAAAATAAATGGCAATTTATGAGGATAAGCTGCCAACTAGAATTTGAAAATGCATGGGTTTACAGGGAAAAAAAAAAAAGAGTGATTTCTTAACTGATTATTAAATTGATTAGCTTAACTAGGCTATTAATGTACCAGCTGTGAAGCTTTTCAAGGTTTTTCACCGATGCCTGATCTAATCTATCTCACTTTTCCTGCAAGTGTGACATGACTATACTCACTAGATGAATAGTTTCTGGCTCACTCATTTCTGTCTCTTGAAAACTACTTGAGTTCACTTCTGTAGTAAATTGAAACCAATATGGACGTATAGTATAAAGTATAAGCATAGAATGACAAAAAGACCTCATCAAAATTGTATAAAAATAAACTAGCTATTGATTCTTTCCATGGAAGCTAGAGATGTAACAAAAGAGTTTGAATATCCAAAGTTATCCAAGGTCAAACTCCTCCTTTAAGCTTGATTCAGACTGTTGTGTTTGGGTTCTGTTCAGATTTGTGTGAAATTGTGTATCTATGAGCCACAATGATTTGGCAGTAAAATGAAATTAAGTGTCCATCTGCCTTAGCTTGGGCTCTTATTTCTTGCTAATAAAACTTCTCTCAGCAGAGAGCTGATAATTCTCATTTGCCTACAGTTGCTTTCTGACAGATGCACACAATTTTTGAGCTCTGCTGATCACCTTCGAGCCTTTCCCAAATCAAACCAACAGTGAATGAAGCTGTAAGTGTATGAACAGAGGAAAAGTAAATGTGTTACACTTCAGGTGGAATGCAATGTTTATCACTGATAAATCTTGGAAAAAGTAAAGTTTTTCTGAGGTTATAGAGATGATTTTCCCTTCACCATGAGCAAAATGGCAGCTTGTGCATGAGAAGTGAGAGGCAAAGAGAGTAAAAGAGAAATTAAAGTAGCATGAAAAGCCTCTTGTCATCACATCATCATGCTATATTGGAATCTGAAACTATGAAAGAGGCCATGCCTACTGGCACTTTCCAAAATGCTTCTCCATTGCCTCAGCAGCTCAGGTCTGTCCTGGGTGCTGCATTGTCCCACTCCATGGGACAGGTCTGAGACAGTGTACCCCCAAAGGCAGCACCCTGCCCTGGGACCTTGAAATCCTCTGTCTCCACCACAGCAGCAAACTGCTAAGAAATTCTGCCTTTAAAACAGGCAACAACACATGCACTGAACACTATTTTTAAAACCATGCCAATTAAAGGCCTAAAATAGAAAACATGATGATGATTTTAAACCCCAACAAAACGAATCAAGCACATTATAAATTGCAGATGCTAAAATACATAAACTACAGTGGAAGGTATCTACACTCCTCTCTGTTAAGAAGGCAGGATGCATAGCCTACACAGTGAATAAAATATTCCAAAGCATTTCATTCATACAGAATACAAGATTGCCTCCGGGCAAAAGTTTTAGGTATATAAACAAATAAAATCTTTTAAAGTATTATTTCTTTAAAGAGCCTGATCCAGGAAAGACCATATTTTAAAATACAATTCCAGACAACCAAAGTTCAAGTTCCAGACAACAAACAATTCAGGTTTATATGAGGCAAGTCAGCTAAAATGGAAATTTGATGAAAGCAAAACATTTTATTGTGGTTTAACCCCAACCAACAGCTAAGCCCCACAGAACCGCTTGATCACCCCCACCCCAGTGGAATAGGTAAGAGAATATGAAGAGTAAAAGAGTGAAAATTTGTGGGTTAAAATAGACAGCTTACATAGGACAGAAAAAGAAGAAAAAAAAACCAAACCCACAATAATAATAGTATTATCAAAAACAATAATAAATTTGAATATGCAAAACAAGCGGTGCACAATGCTATTGCTCACCACTCACCAAGTGATGCCCAGCCAGGGCCCCAGCAGCAGTTTCCCCAGCCAGCTTTCCCCCACAGTTTATGCACTGAGCATGTCACTGCATGTTATGAAATCTCCCTTTGCTCACTGGGGGTCAACTGTCCTGGCTGTGTCCCCTCCCAACTCCTTGTGCCTCCCCAGCCTTCCCACAGGCAGGACATGAGAAGCTGAAAAGTCTTTGACCTAGTATAAACACTACTTAGCAACAACTAAAAGCATCAGTGTGTTATCAACATTAGTCTCAACCTAAATCCAAAACACAGCAGTGTACCAGCTGCCAGGAAGAAAATAAATTCTACACCAGCTGAAACCAGGAGATGTTTATACAAGAGGAATTTTAAGAGCTAGAATGCAAAAATAAAATGTGTTCCTAATCGCTCATTGTTGCAGATCTATAAAGCTCACTGAAAAGACTGAAAGGTTCTATTGCAGTAGATTAAATTTTAAATCAAGTGCATACACAGCCACTGAAAAAGTAATGCATAAAACATAATGAGAATAGGTATCACCAGGAGTAAAATCTAAACTGCATTTTGATGTATAAATTCACAGACTCAGCACAATTAAAAAAAAAACCAACAAAAAAATAAAAACCAAAACAAACCAAAAAAACAAACAAACCAAAAACCCCCAAAACCTGGAGGTCCAAATTAGCTACGAGATTCAAATATTGCCCCAAAATTGTTACAACAGATGAACACATCTGTGAACCTCTGGTTTCAAATATTGATTTCAACATTAAAGCTGAATGTAGTTTCATAACACAATTAAATACTCACTTGTAGCATTGTGAGCAATTTAATCTCTACAATGGAAAATTTAGGCTACCAATTTGCTGGCCTAAGAATAATTTTATTTCAATGGAGGAACTCCACATTAACTTACGTAATACTTATATATTACTTAACTACAGTCAGGATTTAACTATTTAACAGTCTTTTTGTACTCTTCATTTAGAAGGGTATTTCTCTACCGTGCAAATGGAAATTGCAGATCTGTTACCCCTTTTTCAATTATAGGAAGGAACTGAGGGGAAAAAAAATGCAAAATTAGTCAAAATATGAGAAATGACCATATTTAAGGTTTGCTCTTGGAAACAGGTAGCACCTCCAGAAACATGCTTAAATAAGCCATATGTGGAACGTATACATAGAGAGAGTTAAGGGCAAGAACAAAGTTTTTGAATGCCAAAAAAGTCTGATTTATCACCACCAGATTAATTGTATAATCCAAACAGAGTCGGCTTAGAAAATCTCAGGTAAATGGCTTTATGAGCCAAGCAAAATCAAGCATCCCCTGGTAAAGACACTTCTATTTTACCGCCCCAAAAATACCAGAAAACAAATTAAGACGAAGCTTTACCAGATAATATATGTATTAAAAAATGCAGTTTTATTGGACAGATAAAATGACCTCAAGGTTTTTCCACTGTTAATGGAATATACACACATTTAGGGAAAAAATATGGAACTTTGTTGACTCAGATATATTTAAATAAAGTGCAGCAGGTTTCCCTTTATCTGTGTTCTTGGAGGGATGCAATATATAATCCTTACATGAATGGATCTTCAAAAACCTTTTCCAGCAAATTGCTCTTTAGAATTCAGGGTATTCTGTGGTGCTCTCTTTGTACTAGTTATGAATTTTAGGAGCATGGCAATAGCTTCTCTTAATAGTGCAAAACTGTTAACAGGGGTGCTGACAGGCTGTCAGTTCCAAATGGTACTGGCACCACGGGATTCCTGGAGTCTCTGAATCAAACTCTGATTTCAGCTGTACTAACTTTATCCTCTATGAGTCAGTTTTGTTGGGAGCAGTCACTCTTAGGAGTCATGAGTATTAATTTAAAAAGGCCAAACACTATTGCTCATTTGCTATTGCAGCATCTCAGCCTTCCAGTGACTGCAGTGAAGTACTGAAAGGTTTACTGCAATCTATGCTCTGAATGGGACATGAAGTGACAGGACCATTACTTTGCTCAGTTCTTTCACTGCTGTCAGTCAAAAAGAGTCAACATACTGCTCTGAATGTCACAAAATGTATGATTCTGTCTCCATATCTTATCCACTGAGTATTGCAATGTCATAAGTTAAAGTGTTTTTATATAAAAGTTGAACATGAGTGGCATAATTTTAGATTTTAAAAAATGAAACTGTTGAGGTTTCAAAAGATGAAAGGGATTGGGTGGGGGGGAAGAGAAAAATATAGTCAGAGGCATCTATCCAAAGCTGGGAGGTCCAGGCTATCATTAACTTGGCATTGAAAAAAAGAATTTTTATAGAACATAATGATTTAACTATAAAAAGAACTCTGGTGTAAACATTCTGAGATAAAGAAGAATAACTGCACTTTCCATCATATTGATGACCAATCTATACAGACATATATGGTATTTTACTGAAATTATTGTGCAGCATATGGTAAGGAGTTGTTGCAATTTTTCTTTCAATTGTTACACAGATTTTACCATTTTTCTTTTTAAACAGGAAAAATATGTTACATTCTTTAGACTTCATCAAAAACTACTATTTGTTTGTACTGTTGTAAAGAACTAAGAAGAAAGGTCACAGGGGGGAAAAGGAAGTAACAGTAAGTCAAAAAGAAAAACGAAAAAAATTTCAGTGAAGACATCGACTGTTTATCCTAAGCCACACATAAAAAAACTCCATCTAATTTCCAATCTGAAACATGCCTGAAGACATAAGACTGCTAATGAATATGACTTCTAACACTGGAATTAGTTATGTCCTGATCAGACTTCCTAGAAAGAATGGACTGCCATGAGTTGTTTTAATAGGTATATATGAAGTTGGAAAAGATAAAGATGGCTTGTCTAGAATTTTTTATCTGTCTAGTCATCACAGCATTCTATGAAAATAGCATTACGTGGGATGAAGGAAGACTTGGAGAAACTGCAGCATTACTAGAAGTTGTAGGCGAGGAAATTTGGAGGAGATTATTAATTTTCTGAGGAATGTGAAAATTGTGTCATGTATGTGTGTGTGTACATTTAATACACACAGGCACAATGCTTGGAAGACCAGTGCCCCATGTCCAGCCCCTGGTTATCATGGGGATGAAAAGAAATTTTCTGTGAAATTAGATTGGCATGGCCATGGGAGTACGGAAATTAGTACTCCCTAATTTTATAGTTATAGACTGCTGTGGGCATGATATAAGCCTGGGGACAGATTGTTGTCCAAGGTACAATGTTTTTTTTTTTTTTGGTTACCTGCTTAACAGCTGTGGTGAGGCTGTGTCACAATCAGCCAAGGAACCCTGCTGGTACAGACTTAACCCCTAACCCTTTGCAGCAGGTGATACCAGACTGTTTTACAGGCATCCTCCACCCATCCAGCCCAGACTTATGCTACAATTCCACCTCCTGGCTTGTAACCTCTCCCAGAGCCCATGCACAGGGCTGATGTCATTATAAGTTTTGACAATATAAAATTTGACATGCAGTGCATGGTCATGCAGATTGGTCCCAAATCTGACAGCTTCCAAAACAGCAGTGAAGGAAAAGGTTCTGGGAAAAACTCAGCTCTGTTGGCTGGGGTTCATGAGTGTTCCAGAGAATGGCACATTGCCCTGGGCATGTTTATGCCTCCATTTTGAAATTAAATTCCCAACTTCTTTCTCTTCACCTTTGGTCAAATACAGTCTGTCCCTTAAATGTTTTATGCAGGGGATTTTTAAAAATATATTTAGAGTGTATGTAGTCTAGTCTTTCTTTTCACAATGCAGCAGGAAAAGAGAAGTACCTCCAATGAGATTGCAATGCCATCCACCTTCTTAAAATGTTCTATATTAAATTGGCTATTAAGTCAAAAATACCATGCTTTGCCAATAAGTTATTAAATGTCTGAAAAAGTATATGACATTTTAAGGAAGCTGTTACAGACAAAACCACACTGTACCTCATATTTCAAAGATCTTTTAAAAAAGACCAATTGTTCTGTCAGCTTCATTGTGGAAATCCAGAGCAACTCTGCCTGTTTCTCTGAGGTATTGCTGGGCCCCTCACTGGGGCTGATTGAGATGATTAGAGTCTACAGGAGCCCCCTGTTGAACCCAACAAGGACTGAATTTCATCTATAGTTTAGAACAAAATTACTGGGTTGGTCAGGCAAGGACCTAAGGCTTTGTCCCCACGCAAGGACAGAATTTGGCAGTAGTACCCAATTCTCGTTAGTGCATGTTAATTTTTGGTACTGCTGACCAATACCAGACCAGGATAGCTCCATTGCAATGATCTCGAGATCTCTCCCTTCTTCACAGGCTGAAATTTGGATCCCCATCTTCCTCCCACTGCTCACAGCCACTGCTGGAACCTCACTGCAGCAGCTGCTTCTCTTGTCTTGTGCCTCTTTTTTTTTCTGAGAAACATCACATTTCTGGCAAATTACTGACATCATAACTGGGTGCCCAAGAGCCACTAGTTCTGTTGGAGAAGGCACATTATAGCTTGAACAAATATTCTGATACATGCTTGTCTTCGCTAAAGTCCTAGAAAACATCTCTCCACATCTGACCTACTGTACTTAAACATCAGTCAAAATGATTAAACTTTCTTTCCTCAGATTGAAAAACTGTGTGCAACTGCTTGGAGATATTGATTTTACACTAAGGGGTTTTTCCCCATTTTATGGCTTTGGGCCTTCAGTAGTTTTAAAACCCAAATCTACAAGAAAGAGCAAGTATATGAAAAGATAACTCACTGGAGTTTATGTCCACCTCTGATCACAATCTCCAAAAAGTGAAGACAAAACAATTGCAAAGGCCTGTAAGACTCTTCAATGTATTCTCTCTGTAATTCCATAAGGAGACATCACTACTAGTCAGCAATATCTCTCATTCCATGCTGCTCATTCAGTTTCTCCAAACTCACAGAATTGCTCTCCAAAATATCCTAGAATGCATCTTATTAGCATCTTCTTATTAAGAAATACAGGTGTTTTTTTCCTCAAAAATGAGTGCAACATGAAAATAAAGTATACGAAAAATCATTTTTAATTGAAAATTGAGGTACAAAGTATAAAAAAAATATTTCCAGGATTATAAAAGTGAGGATTTTGCTTAGAAATATTTTTGTAACCAAATGTCAATATATAAACACACAGAAATGAAAAATAAAGTCTTTTTTTTTCAGAGCACTAGAAGCTTTTAGATCTTTGCTTCTTGAAAAAATTGAAGAGCTGGTAGATTTAGCAGATTGTTATTCTTTACATGAACCTGAATAGGCAGGAGATACTGCCATTGAACTTAGATTTAATGATTCAAAAAGCATGGAAAGATTCAGAAATATTGGGTTGCTTCTCAGATTAAAATGTGTTGATTCTTCTTATTCTTTGATCATTTTAATATTCTTAAGTAAGTGCCTTAAAATTAAATGAAAAGCAGGACAGCAGACACTGCCACAGAGTCAGGTCTCTTTGGCATCCCTACATACCCACTTTCTCTTCTTAGGGATTTTGTTGCAATAACCTGCCACTCGTCCTTTAGGGTCTTTTTTCTTTTCTTAGTGTTTTTTCCATTCAGTCACTATCAGAGTTCATTGCTGTTGAGCATTCTAAAGTAATTTTGAAATAAACATGGTTCAAACCAAAGTGGTCTGAATGATACTGCAAACTGAACCATTAAAAAAACAAAGAAAACAACTCTCTTCCATAATCATGTGTGAATAGCCACAATCTCTTCTTTCTAATCTTTGAACTACCAACCATAGAACAACAAAGCAAAATAATTTCTTCTACAAAATTGAATTTAAGTACCTTTAAAAATCTCTCAAATATCAAGGATGGTCGATCTATGATACATGAACTGAATCAAGGCCATTAGAAGACTTTTACACCTCACTCTCCTCTTTTCTCAGTAGTATTGGAGGAAAGCAAACTATGTCATATAGAAAAGAAATCTGCACACAATAGTCTGTCAAGATCTGTAGTGCCACACACTGGCTGGGCTACTTCTGAGGTAACTAAAATGTTTGGCTGTTTTAATTTCTAAACAAAATCTTCCAAAAGGATGCTTAGATGACAGGTCTGTGTGGTTCAGAATGCTATTTTTCATAGATATCCCGCTTGATGTTGTTCTCAAATTTAAGTCAGAAAAGATTAAAACAATATGTCTAATTTTCAGGGAAAAAACCACAAACAAACACAAAACCCCAGACTGTTGTTTCCAGGGGTTTTTATGCAAACTTGTGGAAAAGCATTTTCCTTAGAATTCTTCTAATGAAAATAGGAACCAAAGTATTTAAAACACTACCAAGCCTGACAGAGTTCAAGAAGCTTTTGGACAATGCTTTTAGGCACATGGTGTGACCCTTGGGGCTGTTCCCTGCAGGGCTAAGATTTGGACTTGAAGATCCTGATGTGTCCATTCCAACTCAGGATACACTGTGATTTTATGAAATTGTCTACATCCATACATATCAGCAAGCTGGAGTCATGTCAGAAGGTTTTCCCCTGTGGGAAAATTGATACTTTTTTTTTTTTAATATTAAACATTATATTCAAGATACAATTAAAAAAGTAGCTTTTTGACAGCAAATAATGAGCAATTAAAGCACTCTTGTGTAACAGAAGAAGGAAGTTGGCCAGAGTTATGTGACTGAGAAAGGGTGATGCAGCTGGGGCAGCTGAAATTTTTGCTTATGGAAAAAGAAACTTCTGAATTTATTTTGCTCTTAATGGATAATTTATCTTAATGCAAGTTTTCTCAAGTGCTTTCCAACAGACACTGTCATTCCTGGAAATTACAGTCAAGAAAATTGCTGCTTTAACAATTCAGCCAGTTTCTGAAGTCTAATAGTGATTGAGCTACCTGCAGATTGACTACTGATCACTCCAACTTTTACAGTTTAATGCATCTGTGGCCATAATGACACCACTCCAGGATCCTACGCAGTGTCAGCATTGAGAGAGAGGTGACTCAGCCAAGCCAAAAGACACAATCCACTGTGATCCTGATAGATGTTTTGTCTTTCATAGTGTCTAGCACTGTGCTGGAGATGAAACTTTGTTCCTAGGATATTTAAGGCAAAGTCAGCTACACTAAATTTATCAGAGAGTTCACCCAAAGATGTAAAATAATATAGAGTGATAGAGATTTAGGGGAGACTGCATGTAAATATATCTGGTATTCATATACTTGCTAAGGAGGCAAAACCATCCACCTAGGTCACCTTAGGGTACACCTGGGAAGAGCTTGGTTGTCTTCATAAGCAAGAAAACATGCCAAAAGAAACATTCTTGAAGACTCTGGAGCACAATGATTTAAGGAGGTGATGGCTAGGTAGCAAAGTGGGTGAAATTTCCTTGGCCTCCCTTCACCCTTTCCACAAGAAATCTCCTAGTCTCTTTACAGTAAGTTCTAGTAACAATGCAGATAAAAGTCAATACCCACTCCTTGTGTCTTTCACCTACAGTTTGCAGAAGTGGTGAAGAAATAAAGGAATGAGATTTTACTTATATTTAGCAGCTTTTTACAGAGGTACAATGAATCATCAGCTGCATTTCAGGAGAGAGTATCTGAAGTGCAAACACCAGGGTGCAACTTCTGACACTTCAGATTTTAATCAGGGCAGGAGGTGTTATTTTTTAAAAACTATTTTTCTAATCTGTGTTGAGATAAGAGGAGTGTTTCGTGGCATGATTGTTTTTGAGCTTTGCCTCAAGGTCTTCTCAGGTTGAAATCTTTTAAAGTCTCCTTTGGCATTAACAGGAACTCCAAGTACAGAATTAAATCAATGACAAAGTCACTAAAATGTTTCTAGATGAAAACAAAAAGTTTAACTAGGAAGGTATGAACATCTCTTTGTCTAAAGCCTCTTGCAAAGTATGAAAGAATGAAAACTCTCATTACCATCAACATTTGCCCAAAGCCAGCCTAACTCAGTAATTAGAAGTAATGCTAGTTGCTTTTATATAGAGCTGACATCAACACTTAGTGTAATTTCAGTACAAAGTGCAGCGAAGATCCTCCTTTTCTAAAAGTGCTTGTTTGCTGCAATGCTGATTCAGCTTCTCTGATTCTATAGGTTGACTACATCCAGTCAGAGCTTATTATGGATAACTTAATAATAAAACAGTTACAGGGGGTTGAAAGCAAAAACTGTAGGATGCCCACCAGGAATAATTTAGCTTTTTCTGCAGACTCCTTAGGATATAAATTAACAGTCAGCTCCAGTTTCTGTAAAATAGTGCCCAATGGTCAATATATTGGAAACATGTCTACATATTATATTAGCTCCTGAAATCTGTACTTGATGTCATGTCTTAAGAATAGAATTTGTAGATCACACTTGCTTTCAATTAATTGCACTAATTAACTGCTGACAATATGATATTAAATAGTATGAATGTTACATACATAGTTGTTCAAGGATATTTATGATCTTTTCCTATGACTTTAAAAGACAAACTAGACTAAACACACACTTGAATAACGTTGACTTTTTTTTTTTCTTTAAACTTCCATTTTGGAAAAAAAACTATAAAATAATTTCATAGAATCGTAGAATATCCTGAGTTGGAAAGGTGAACTAAGATCACTGAAAACCAACTCCTGGCCCTGCACAGGACAGTCCAAGAGTCCCACCATGTGTCTGAGAGCATTGAGTATTGTCCAAACAGTTCTTGAACTCGGTCAGGCTGGTGCTGTGACCACTTCCCTGGGGAGCTATTCCAGTGCCCAAACACCCGGGTGATGAACCTTTTTTCTAATATCCAACCTAATCCTCCCCTGACAACATCATGCAGTTCCTTCTGATCCTGTCATGAGTCAACAAAGAGAAGACATTGGTGTGGGCTCCTCTGCTTCTACTCGTGAACTTGTAGATCCTGATGAGGTCTCCCTCAGTCTCTTCTTTCCCTGGCTGAACAGACCAAGCAGTCTCACCTGCTCCTTGTATGCCTCACTCTTTGTAAACTCTGTGTATAGCAGAAATACTTTCTGTGTGTCTGTAAACAACATAAAGCATCTGTATAGCATCTGTATTATCATCTATGTGGCAATAAAAGTAACTTTTCGTTCAGGTGTAACAGCATCAGCATTTTCTATAATCGTCAGATAAATATTCAAAAGTTTCTCACGGATGTAGGATTTCTTGTATTGGTTTAACTAATGGAAGATTACAATACACAAAAGTCACTGTATTTTTAATAATAATAATGTAACTGAGCATCTCCCAACTAAAGCAGTATCCAGAGGTACTCTCATTCATTTCTGCAGATTTTATACCAATGTTGTGACCATTTCCATCACCCGGTAACTATGAGACTCATCTGGCTATTGTGTTTCAGTACTGTGGGTCCCACAAGAAAGATGCTGGAACAAGTTCAAAAGTGGTCCAAAAAGACGATGAGTGGCTCAGAGCACATGATAGAGAGAGGTTGAGAGAGGTATTTGAACAGCCTGAAGTAAACAGAATTCTCCACACAAAAGGTATAACAGGGGTGGTCAAGCACTGGAGCCAATAACCTGGAAAGGTTGTGAAGTCTCTCTCCTCGGACATATTTAACTCTGGACTGGACAAGGCTTTGGACAACCTCATCTAACTTTGACTGAATGCAATTTCAGAAATCAAAGTTGTTTCTACTTTGTCTGGGCATTGCACCAGACAACCTCCACAAATCCATTTTAACCTAAATTTTTATACAATGCTAGGATTTTTAAGAAAAGAAGAATTTTAATATTTCCTTTTAGTCTGAAGGACTATACTTGGTAGTTTTGTTTTGTTTGTTTTTTTTTTTAAGAGGGAAATGGTATAAAATCACTTCATCAGCCTAGGAAAAAAATATTTGTCAGTGGAATTTAAAATCTGAAAATATTTCCAACTGTCATACATTGTCCCTTTTTTCTTTAGACACATTTCTACAACAGTATCACTGGGAGTGATATTTTCATAGCACAGCAAAATATTCACAAAAACCAAAAATTTTTATGATAAAATAATTACAGAGGAAAAAAACAAAAGCCTCTTCACTTCAGGCATTGTTCTGAGTCACTGGAAATGTTGGTATTCAAATTTTTCAACAGTCTTGCCAAAATAAGAAAACAATGAAAGAGTATTTGTATAAATTATATCCTGCTAGGCTTAACATAATATGTAAACCCCGTAGATTCCTGCAGAAAGAGTTGCTTTTATGAATAAAGTTTTGCAGATTGTTCTAACAGTCAGTGAACTCCATTTCTGAACACAAGAGTAAATTAATGACCATGCAGATCTTGCACCATTGCTTTTCAGGGAAGCCAAGATCTCCTCAGAGAAAAAGTGACAAGTCCTATATTTGTAAAGCAGATGAAGCACTTCCCTTAACTCCCAGACGTCCCAAATCCAGATTTCTATCCATGAAATGCTGTAGAAGGAAGAGTGTTATCGTGACCTACAGAAGCTTTTTCCATTTTTTGGCCACTGCACATGGTATGCTGAAGGCTGTTCAGTGTAGCTTGTAGATGTTGGGGTCTTTCAGACATAAGTGTGATACCTTGGGTTTTAACTTTTATATTTTTCAGAATCTCTGCTGCTTAGTGAGTAACTCTGCAACTTCTTATTAGGTGTTAGTGAGTTCTCTTCACAGGGTAGTTAGACAAAACAATTCCTTTCTACCTAGAGAATCAAGCACAACTGGTACCCAAGAAGCATAAATAACAGCAAAGGGAAAGGGGGCAAGCCAGGAGGCTGAGACTTTATACCCTGGAGCTATCGTTGGACAATTGATCCCAATATGTAAATGAACCAAAACTTACAAAAGTGTAAAAACTCGTAACCAATATCCATCTTGGATTTGACTTAGGTGTAACATGTAACCCCAGCCAGGCTCTTGCACTGCCCAAAGTGTATCCTTTCAATAAATACCTATTTTATTCTGTTGCTCTGTCTAGTCTCTGTTCCAGGTCAGCCTTTCCAGGCAACAGGTGAGGGCTCGTACTACACCAATTCTGATGGACAGTACGGAGCCTGGCGTGACAGGCAGCAGTCACTGATTCCTGGGCAAGACTAAGCTGCAAGCAGAAAATAAAAGTACTGACAGGAAAGAACAAAAGAGAATTAATGCAATATCCACAGAGTTGCAATCTAAGGTGAGCCCTGTGTTCTCTTTTGCCCTGGAGCTAGAGAGCCTTGCTGAGCTACCAAGATCTCATTAGTGACCAATAGTACAAATAATCAACATCTGCTGCACTGCAGCCAAATCATCTCTTTTCAGGTTACAAAGGCTGCCCTCCTTCATGAGGCAACATTAAATGGTAACCACTTCCAGACTTGCACAGGACATAGCTTCAGTTCTTGTTAGAGATGGTTTAATATTTTTTTATGTTTATCTCTTCATTTTCCCAGTCTGCCTGATGGTGGAAGAAAACCAAAGTCCAGCTGAACCCCTGAACATTGAGCTTGGCATGACATTAATGATGCTTCGTTTATGGAGCATCTCCAGAAGCACTGGCCAGATGAGTGCACTGTGTGATACAGGAATGATCTCTGGAAAAGCTCAAACTGCAGGGAGAAGAAGAGGGTGATGGCAGTCCTGACACCTCAGGATTCCCTCCATGATTTCCCAACACTGGGTAAATCCATATCTGAGGTGGTGACATTTAGCTCCATCTGCCACAAAGCTCTTAGCTTGAGTTTCCATGCCCTTAGCCTGCTGTCAGTGCAAAGTCTGGAGCTCTGCCATGTGGGAAGGAGGAGCCCATTGCAGTGGGAAAATAATTTCCATATCTCCAGCAGCCAGCACTTCCCATGCCACAGGGAAGAATATTAGCCGTATCTGTTCCATTCATTATTTTAAATAATGTAGAAATGAAAGGAGCTTAATACCCAGAATCCCTTTCTTACAATTCCTACCATTTTAATTGCCCAGTATAAGCCATTTTCTCTAGGTTGCTGAGGCCAAAGAAATTGAAAAAATAATGTGTAAAATAGATATTTCTGTTTAATGTGTTTAAGTTAGAAAAAAAAATCTTCATCTAAAAATGATGTAACAAGTCATTTATGGCAAAAACAGTGATGAAAAGAAAACAGCATTTACTGATGTTTTGTTTCATTGTCTTTTCTTGCAGTCATGATGAATAGAAATCCTCCTTTAAAAGGAATAAAAAATCTTAAATCATCATCTATTTCCATTAGCTGGGGAAATCAGAAAAAAATTAAATTGCTATGGAATAAAAGGGTCCATATTCAAACCAGATTATTAAGGAACAGGGTAAAAAGGAACTCTTTGAGTTTTGTGTTTTAATATATTCATTGTAATAAAGAAAAAAAAAAAGAACAGACTTTATTTGAAATGCTATAACTCAAAAATGCCCAAGTCAACCAGCTGCTTTTTTAGCTCAAAACACACCAAAGAGAGACAGAAGGTGTGTAGTTGATGTCAAACGCTGCTGGCATTTTGTCACATTTATAAGTCTTAATTTACATATATGAACCTACTTGCACTTTATAGGTGTGGAGGTCAATTATTGCAAGCATAATTAACATCTTACTGCCAAAATTTGTTAAGCTATTAAGGCAAAATGAAGATTAGAATAACAGAGCATGATAACTAGATGTTAAAGGATGTGTAATAAAATCTTGGATCTGAAAATCTTGGCTCATTTAGAATATTGTTGGTTCCAAGAAAAAAACTATTTGACTTAATAAAATCAGAAGTAGTAAAAATTACAGAATTCTGTAGCATAAGAAAAGAAGCGTGTGAAGCTCACATAAATTAGTATGAAACAAGATTAAAGAAAATGTTTCACAAAGAAGAGAAACTGATGTACACTCCCAATAGCCGGAGAAGGGGTAGGGACACTTTTAGGGTCTGCTTTTCAACACCTGCAAGCAGGTAACCAAGAAGACAAAGCCAAACTCTTTACCCAGATGCTTCGTGGGAGAACAGAGAAGTCATCCACTGAATTTCAGGAGGTTCCATCTGGACCTCATAATGGGGAAAAGAACTTGCTATGAAGTTAATTAAGAACAGAGTCCAGTGAGGTTGAGGGATCTCAACCCTTAGAGGTTTTCAGGATGTAACTGGATAATCCTGCTCTGATTTCAGTGTTGACCCTGTTTTGAAGAACAGGTTGTACAGAGCCCTCACAAGGTTCCTTCCCCTTCAGCAGCTCTGTGGCACATATGGTGATGAGAAAAAAGAAAAACCAATACGGAAATTTCAGTATTGAAAGAAAGTAGATGTATACTATGTGTCTGTCTTCAAAATAGAAGCACTTGCAGTATTTATAGTCACAACCTCTCAGAAATGGTAAATAAGCTCCGTGCTTGAAAAAGGAATAAAAATCAAAGGTCTGCATCTGATATGCTAATTGAGAAGTGGGCGTTTAGGCAAATTAATTCCCATATATTCATAATATAACCATATCATTGTTATTGACTTTAAAAAGTCCTTAAAAGCCATTAAAATCTTACAGACTGAGAGGAAACGTGAATAAGTGATTAAAAAAGCACTTTATTTTTTAAAGAAATCAAGTAAAGCTGAATTTAGGTCTGAATAGCTTTCCTACTCAAAGCCCCTTCACAAATTTAAAATTAAATTACCCACAAAATCTTGTTTTTGCAACTTTGGAAGAAAATTTAAACATTTCACATATTAAGTAACCTCTCCCAGGCACCAGCTCAATTATTTTGGGCAACAAGATCTACCTGTGCTGGGAAATAAGGAGCACCAGTTTTGTCACAAGAATGAAATTATAAAAGGATGTTAGAAGTATGAAGAATGATGTCATGAAATGAAAAGGGTATTGCTCATAAGGCAAGGAAACCAATGAATCACTACAGTTTGGTGTTTTCAGAACACGAAACATAATGGAGTAAGTCTGAAAGTCTGGATGAATCAAGTGGAGAGATGTCTTTTCTGTACAAATTCATTCCGTTTTTACCAGTTGCTGCTTTGACTCTAATGTCACCTGCTTTCATAGAACAGAAAAAGTGAAGATGCCCCGTTGTCCCTGGTACTTCTCAGAGAAAAAGGCCAAAATATATTTTTACATACCAGGCATTCAAAACCTGATTTAGAAAATCCAGAGAAAGAATACGAGTTACAAGAGCAGTGGCAAATCTTAATAGAGTTCACACATTCTACTGTAAGGTAGACTAAGATGTATTTTCTGCCCAAACATCACTTTTTCAAGTAAACAAACTCTACATCTTCTGGCCAAAAAGATGATCTGAACAGCTGAACTGGTTTGTTATTTTAATAGAGAAGTAGAATTGATAATTAGTATGTGTTACCTTTCAAATGACAAAAAAGTTGACTTCTAAAGGTACATTAATAATGTCACACTTATGGAGATAATTATAACCACTAAAAAAGTCCATGTCTAGACACACTTTCCAGCTAAACTAAAAGCTCCTTATCTATTCTTATATTAAGGAACTAATAAAATATTCTCAAATTGAGATATAATTCTATCATATTATGAGTGCAACTGATGTTGAGATAAAGAGCTATTAGGAACCTCTAGGAACATCATAGTGGAATATAAAAGCTGCACAGCAACTCTGTGAGGGATCATAAGAAGCCTACTGCTATATGTGGTCCTTCTTCAGAAATTTAGGAAAAGCCCATTGGTAGAAACCAGAGATTCCCAGTTGAACAGAAATTAAAGAAAGCTGTTGCTAACTGCTTGCCCCAGATTTTATGGAAAGCAGGTCTTCCTAAACCTGTTTGCATCCTCTGTTCAGTGTATGACTTTGGCTGACAAAGATAACTGTCAAATGTAAAATATTCAGGCTTCTGAAAGGCTATTGCATATGAAGCAGTTGGAAAGTTAGCACTACTAAATAGCATTAAAGCATAGATTTAACAGACAAAGAACTGACTAGATGATAACTAAAAAGAGTAGTCAACAGTGGAGCAACATGATTTGAATGAAAATGTCTCTAATGTAGATTTGTAGCTATAGCAGCACATCCTGTGCTACTGAACCATTTCATGAAAACTTTTGAGATACATAAAGGTGCTTCTGATATGACATAAAGACTGCTCAGGTTAGGAATACTGATGGCTGAGATGTAAATGTCCATTCCTCCTTTAGGGATGGGATTCCTTGAACAAATAAAAGTGCCTGCTTTGTAAATATCTTTGGAAATCTGTCTCACTGTAAAAGCCGCCTGTTGTTTTTCTGGCTTTTTTTAGCCAAAGAACAGAAATACACACTTTTAAATGCCTATGCTAGTTCAGATTAGTAGCACCTTAGAAGTGCCTACTTCTCACCTCTGACCCTAAAGAAAACACAGGCTTACTCAAGAAAGCAGTTGAAATTACTCCTATTATATATAGAGAGAGATTTTTCAATTTTTTTTTGTATGAGTTACCTATTTAGAACTAAAGAACATAAGTCCACAGAAAAAGAGGTTGAATATTGGAAAACAGAGACACTCCAGAAATAATGAAAGACTTGTGACAGGTGAGCAAAGAAACTCCTACCACCTGTATGAAACATGAAAACCATGACAAACCAGACACGACCTGACAACATGCTCTTGCAGCCCAGAAAGCCAAAGCTATCCTGGGCTGCATCCAAGGCAGCATGAGCAGCAGGGTGACAGATGGAATTCTTCTTCTTTTTCTGCTCTGCTGACACCCGACCTGCAGTGCTGTGTCCAGCTCTGGGGTCTCAACACAAGAAAGATGTGGACCTGTTGAAGCAAGTCCAGAAGAGGCCATAAGGATGATCAGAGGGATGGAGCACCTTTGCTACGAGGACAAGCTGAGAGAGCTGGAGTTATTAATTCTTGATAGGATATAACTCCAGGGAGACCTTCTTGCAGCCTTTCAGTATATAAAGAGGGCTTTTAAGAATGATGGAAATAAACATTTTAGCAGGGCCTGTAGTGACACAACAAGGAGAAACAGTTTTAACTAAAAGAGAGTAGGCTTAGATTGGAAATTAGGAAGAAAAAAATATATGACTAGGATAGTGAGAAAAAATGTGGTGAAAGATGTTGTTCAGAGAAATTGTGGGCACCCCATCCTTGGAAGCGTTCAAGACCAGGTTGGATGGGGCTTTGAACAAGCCTGTCTTGTGGGAAGTGTCCCTGCCCATCATAGGGGAATTGGGACCAGGTGATTTTTAAACCTTCCTTCAAACCAAACGCATTCTTTGATTCTGTGATTCACTGTTAATTTTGGAAAAAATTAATTTAATCACCAGATATAAATTTGAAGAGCAATAGATCCATTTAGTACAAAAGGCAATACAGAAGCGATTTTAGTTCAGCAAGCAATTTATTTCACAGAGACAATTTTATTTACTAAATGATAACTGATGCAGGGATACTACATAATAGTAAAATGTCTACATTTTAATAAGGACATTGTAAATCAAGAGTAGAAAAAGAAAATAAATGATGGGGAAACGTTTTCTTTCAGTAAAGCTTTAAAAGCATAAGATGTTTAACTTTCCATCTGATGACTGAGAAATTATTAGAGTGAAGTGTTTTACATAAGAGAAGAAGCCATAACAAGAGCCATTGACTGTAAACTATTGCTGGACAACTTTACACTTGCAAACTGGGGAAAGGAGCCAGCAGAGCAAACTGCCCAAGGACGTGATGATTTCTCTGTTACCTGATACCTTTCAGGACTGAAGGCTTTGCAATGAGATATGAAACTTTGAAATACAAATGTTTTTTATTCCAGTGCAAGTTAAGGCTTAAGGAAATCTGACTAAATCTAATGGCTCTTCAAGCAGTTCCTCCTGGCCTTAAACTCCTTGAGTCTTTCTTCCTATGGATTGATGGGTGGAGAATAAAGATGAGGCAAGTATACATGTACTGCCTGGGTTACACTTCTGCCACGAGACCTAGTGATGCCAAGTGCCTTAATTTACAGGTGAAACTGTTTCTTTCTAAAATCATTTAAACAGACTGTGACAAACTGAAGCTTTAGCAGCATGCGCCAAAGAATAAACAAATGAACATCAGAAATCTGCTGTGAAGAATATAGATGGATATATGAGCAGTGTTTGGTTATATGATCATCTGCACTAACACAAAGGAGCACTTGGAACAGTGCTAAGAGGCAAACCCCTTGAGTTTGCATCTGAGAAGACTTGTTAGATGGTCAGATCAGGAAGATCAGCAAGAATTGCCATGCAGAGGCAGCAGGTGGAGATCATAATTCAGTAAAGTAGAAATATCTCCCTCCTCCATCAATACTAGACTAATATGTGATGTGATGCTAAGAACAGCATCATAATTCTGTACAATAGCATGCTAAAAAAAAGAATAACATTTTCTGAAAGGTTAGGTATTTTAATCCCAGTGTCCTGGGTAATACTAATTTAAAATTTAAATTTCATCAGTTGATTTTTCTGACAGTTTCACTTATTTTTACTTCTTGTTATGAATTATACGCGCTGTTCAAATAGTTGATTGATTTTTTTTCTCAGATATCTGTCAGATGCTTTCTAGTGCCTGGAAAAATTTTCTATATATACTTATATCTCTCTAAGTTCTTGTGCTGATGACATCACCTGTTAGTATGCAGTAACTCAGAGAGACAGCAGGAGATTTCAATCATATTATTGTGTGCTAGGAGGTAACCAGGCAAAAAAAGGATGTGATTTAAATTACACATAAGTATTAAAATTGTTCACTTTAATGAAAATTACATCAAAAGTTAATCATAGAATGGCTTGGATCAGAAAGGATTTTAAAGATCAGCTAGCTCCAACTCCTCTGTCTTGGGCAGAATCATGTTCCACTAGACCAAGTTACTCAAAGTCCTGCCCAAGCTGGCCTTAAACACTTCCAGGGATGAGGCACCTACAAGTGCTCTAGGAATAAAATGCATAAGATTGAACACATGCTTGCATATTTTCTATGTTAATTCTTTTCTATTGTGTTTTCATTAAAGAGACTGGCTAATGGGAGCCCTGAAAATTTAGGACAAATAATTTGTCTATTTTATGGATACTAAAAAGGAATGTGTGCAAAGAGAGGTGACTGAGAATAAACACTGAGTTCATGGCTCTCCAGTCTGTGCTTCCAAAGAGAAGTCATTTCAGCAGAAAAACACACCTACCCCTTCCCCTGGCTGATGCCACCACCCACTCTGTGACTCGAGTCATACATTCCTCTGCACTGCCTGACTGCCACATTTACTAGAGGATGATCCAGTTTCTTTCTTTGTAGCTTATTAGGTCTCATTAAGGAGAGGGTTTTTTTTTCACTGATTCTTAAAAAAAATCAGAGCTTCAAGCATCATGTAGATAATTTTATGCTTTCTTGGCTAGTATCCAAAATGTGTTGGTTCATTGCACCAAACCTCAGAATTCATATGTGTGAAATATATATAGTTTATGCATACAGTCCTTACTGTTGCAGGATCTGAAAATAATACCAATAGCTCACAATATTTTTTACAAGCAATATTTGCTTCTGAGGCACTCAGTCAAATCTGACAGCAGCAGAGATAAAAAGCTTATTTAAGAAACGGGACAAATTAAGTTTATGAACTAAGAAATAGTTTCAGTGGAGAGAAAAATATGACAATAGGGCTAAGACTGAAGGACATTATAATATCTTTTCTAAGAAAAAAAATACAAAACCTGTGAAAAATGCAGATCAGGAAAAGTGTGACATAAAAAGGAGATGAATACTGAAAATTCACTATACCATCTGGATAATGTTTGATATCAGCAAAAGCAAACAAGAATCTAAAGGAATACATGTTCCCAGTTATAATGATACATAATATAGATAGATAGTAAAATGAACACTTCTATTGAAGTTGGATTCTAATTTCCTTGATATTCCCCACTTTTTCAGTTACTTGTAACATTCTGCTTCTTTCTGTCAGCATCACATCCTTTCCCTCTGACTAATACATTAAGAAGGCTCCTCCCACTACTATGTCCTGAAAGTGTGTCACACCAGTGGAAGATCCTTTCAGAAACCACTGAAAAATAAGGTTACAGCAAATGAAAAGAAATTTTGCCCAATTCCACAAATATTGTCAGGGTATCAGCCTTATCATTTTAATTTCTTCTGGCCCATGGAACATTTATATATAAACTATACAAAAATCTCTGAATAAGGGTTTATTAATTACCTCAGCTGTTTCTCAGTATCTGACATACCCATGCTAAAATAGTACTCTCAGATTTTTGGCAGCATCTGTGAAAGGAGGATGCAATTAAGCATCCTGAGGTAATCAGTGGCCTAGACACACTGAAGGCTGGATGGAGGTTGTTGTGAGAATACTCTGTGTTTATGAAAATGATCTGAAAAGTGCTAAAACTTTTTTCCCATGTCTTGGAACAGAAAACCACATCAAGTTTTGGATTTAGTATATAAATTGGTCTAGCAACTGGACTGAAAAGCTGTATTACTAGTTTAATCTTGACATCTCACTAACGTGAATATTAAATTGTATCTCTTCATCAGTTCACCCAATATGTCCAACAGTAGTAAATTAGGAATATTTTAATTGATTTATCCCTTGGGAAATTGGTGGTGCGTGGCTTTTATGAACTTTCTCACTGTGAACAGACAGCACTTGAAAGTGAGACATTCTGAACAGCCTCCCAGGACTAAAAAGAAAAAGTCTGGGTGACGTCTTGCAGTTAAACAAAATCTCACTCTAAGACAGAATGACACTAACAGGGAGCAGAAGTTTCAAATTAGCTGCTCAGAAGACACTGCTGAGCTGCTTTGATATCTTCTCAATGTAGAGGCTAAGACGAATACTGCTCTTTGAACATTTCAATGCATATTAACACGTGTCTTCTGTGACAAATTTGGACACCATCTTCCCCTCCCCTCTTATAATATATGCAGAGGTGTCAAAGAAGGTATGAATATGCAAATATATGGATAAAAGAGCACTCAGTGTGCTGGGCATCTGTACAGCCATAACCAATGTAAAAATGGAGTGTTTATTTAGCTGACAACAAACTGGTAAATGTCAGTACTTAGGCAGAATGATACCAATTGGCTGAGAGAGCAGAAAAGGGATTAATAAGATTTTATCACAAGTTTTGGTCATAAAGTCTGTCACAATTAATGTTTGTTGCTATTTTCATTATGGTATTTGAAACCATTAAAATTCAGCAATGTCCAAGTTCAATTAGATGAGAAACAGCCTGCTCTTCTTTTTTCAAGAGAAATAAAGAGATGGGCAACATATTTAATCTGGGAAGATATTTTCATCAAAATCTAAAGTGTAACTTATGAGGAAGATGAAAACATCAAATATTGTCCATGAATGGTGCAGCAGGACAGATTAAATAGTGTGCATCTGGTTGAAAATGTAACATGTTTAACAAGGTATTAATTAGAATTTCCAGTAGAAGTTCCATTTAGTTAAAATATTTAAGTGCATGGGATATGTGCATCTGATATGCATGCATTTCAAATTATTAGAGCAATTTTCATTAGCAGACACTAAATCAGTATGCTTCAGAGTGCTAGAAAAGGCTTACTCTGATTCCTTTTCTGTGTATCATTTCATATCAGAATTATCATTAATTTCTTTTAACCTCTTCACTTTCACAATATCTTTCACCCAGGTTTGCTTGATCACCTCTCCAGAGTGAAATACACATTTTTCTTTACTGAGCTGAACATCAGCAGTGCTAAAATAACTCAAGAATCCTGCTGTATGGCCACAAGTGGGGTGAGATTCATGAATGGGCAGGGAAAAGCTGTGGAGAGTCCATTAGTCCTGGTTAGTGGTGTGAGAGGAGCACTGGCTGTCTCAGATCAGGGCCAGTGCAGCCCCAAAACAAGCTGTGCTGCTGGACATGGCATGGCCCTCATCTCTGCCTCTGGAGCAGTTTCCTCCAAGAGACCGATGAGAATAGGATATTTCATGTGCTACCATTTTCTGAATACCCAAATTATCCTTTTTAAGGACTACTAAGGCATTTTGTACAGAAATAGATGTGTGGCAATAACTAAGGAAATACTGAAGTCAGTGCAGTTCGACTCTTTACTGACTTCTTGGGACAATCAATGTAAATCAAATCAGCATGTTAATACAAAATGGAAACAAATGACCAGACTAGAATTAGCCATCAACTGGAAAGTCTTTATATCTCCCTATGTAGCATGTATGAAAATCTTCAGCTTTATGACAGCAGTGACTAACTTTAAGTGAACAGTTTACAGCTAAACTAGCAAAGCTGCAGTATTCAGCAGCACTCCAGTGAACCTAGTTTAGTGCACACTGTAAAATTTGTGCTTACTCCACAAAGCTATTTATACTTCCTTCATATCAAATACCCAAGGACCCATAAAAACATTCATTTTAATCTGTGGGATACTCCTACATCTAAAAAGACATTTGTCACCTGGTAAACCGGGATTTAAAGCCAAAAGTTCATAAAATTATATTAGATTAAAATGAATTCCCTTGTAGGACTCTGAGATACCACCTGTCCAAAGCCTTAAACTCTGCTTTTCATCATGATGAGTTGCAAGAGAATTGAGGCACAGCCTTCTCAATGTGACTGCTACAAAGAGGTTTTCATAATAGGTAACCCCCTCTTAGATTTGTCTCTCACATTTCTCACTATGGTAAGAAAATAATCCAAAATTCCCTTCCTGAAAAAAATAATCTAAGAAATACAAAACCACAGAGATGAACTATTAGAAAATTAATGTCTTTTTAATGAAGTTAACCCATTTTATTTTCACTTTACTTCTGAACCTCCTCCCTCTGAATGACATTCTGTGTTATGCCATTAGATCTACAGAGACTCAGCATGTTAGGAATATCCAGCACTGTGCATATTTATGGTACTCAGCCACCATAAACAGATGGTTTGTGCACACACAATGTCACTTTGTGCTCAAAGATTCACAGAAAGTCTGGAAAGAGGAAGGGTTTCACTATGGTTAGAACTGTTGGTCAACAGCTACAATTAGCTCAGCATCTTTCAAGAAAGCAAACAACCATTTTCTCTTTCATCTGCAAGTGGAATCTAAGCTTTGTTTAGCCTAAGACATGCAGTTCTAATAATTCATACAGTCACTTCTTTTCCTGTCATTTCCATTGCCATCCTGCTCTTCATTTGATTTCAGATTCTCAGGTCTGTAAATGAAGTGCAGTAGAAAATTTCTGCAATATAAGCTTGTAATAAGGATCTATTACAGGCTCAAGACAAATGCTTCAGGCATAAGATTAGATGATTTATTGCAGCTAGGTTTGAATAAGATCAATGTTTTAGTCACCCAGTTTGTCAGTTGCACAAAATTGATAATTAGATAAAGTTCAGGTCACAGTTAACATACTGTAAAACACACTTTTTTCTTTTATTGGTTTGGTTTTTAACAGAAAGTTTACCAATAAAAAGCTTTGTATTGTTCTGTGTTACTTCTCAATTCATCAGGTGACTGTCTCAAGTAAAGACAGCAGGGGAGCAAACCCCAAATTTGCCCTCTCCCATCAGAGAAATTAAAGCTGAATTAAGTCCTCTACCAATATAAGGTTATATACTGATTTCTCTTTTAGAACAGCCAGTCTCTACACACAGAGCAGAAAGAGCCAGTCTAATTTAAGAGTGTCTCTGAACAATGCTCTGCAAGCCTGTGAGGATGCATATTTCTCTCTACTCCTAAAAACTGTTGCCTAACTTGCAACTGGATAATCTCAGCATTTATGAAAATAAAAAAAAAAAAGTCCATCAAATTATTCTGAGAGAACTATTTAGCTGGTTTGTGAATATATTATACAGCTATAAACACACATTGCTTATTTTTAATACACAATATTTCAGCCTATTCAATAATATAAAATGCAATAAATCCTGATGTTAACTTCCTCCAAATGCCTGCAGGGCATTGTAATATGGAGCACTATGCCAAAGCTGTATCTTAGTTTAAATATTTGTTTCACCAACCAAATGTTCCATGATAGAAGTTCAGGCTATTCCTTCCTAGAATTAACTTTGAAATGTTTAAATATCTTTATTTGGAGCAATTTAGAAAGCATTACAGTGCCTGTTTCCTTACATGGCCATAGCCTGTGCACTAAAACCAGATGCGCTGAAAAGAAAAAAAGTTGATGTCAAGGACATGAGTTCTCATGTAACCTTAGAAATTGGAATTAGATCAGTTTTGAATTCTGTGGTCCACTGATACTGAAGAACCACAGACAGGCACATGAATCATGATTCTTTGGGTTACTTAACCAGAACATGAGATGCCTGGATATAGTTAGGAAGTAATCTGTGTCAGAAGGCCTGAAAACTAACAGAACAGCAGAAACAATAAAAATGTCCTTTGTATTCATTTTTCAGAAACAGTCCCTTTTGCATGAACATGCTGAGCCCCCCCCAAAAAAGCCTACTTTTTAGCCTGAGCAATTCATTACTTGAAAAAAATCAAATAATATTAACAAATAATGAGTTACATCATATGAAGATGTTGGAAGGACAAGTTACAGAACAAACACCATTCAAGGGCATAAAGAACTTCTGTTTGCTTACTAACATAAAGCCAGGATGAAAAGTATGTTTTGCTGCAGCTTATGGGGTCTCTTTGCATCATACCACCAACTAATTCCTATAAATGAGATAGCACTGTTTTTTTTATGCACAACAGTCTGATATAACTATAAGTTTTATTTTTGCTGTGTTTTTAATATTAACTTGTTCTGATGTCATGGATCTCAAGTACCACCACAGGTGCACAGATACTGTAAGTTTTCACACAATGTTGCCACACAGGTATCATGTCTTTAGATACCTGATAGGTAATATAATAATACAGACTATTCTTTGATTTTTAGTCAAATATAATCATTGACTTTTCAAATCCGTGAATTTGCTGGTGTTATCTGCTTCAAGACAGAAAAAAACTTCAGTTCACCTCTCTAGCTTTTCCCATGTTAACCAATAAAAGCTGATCTGTGGATTTAGATGTAGTTCAACCTTGCTGCAAATATTGTTGCAACTCTGTAAAACACAGTCAACACATAAATAAGAAACCAAGAGGAAAGGAATTTCAACCAGTGGACATTATATATCCTTCACTCAGCAAGCACTTTATCTGTAGGTAATTTATGAACACATTTTCCTTCTTTCCTCCATTCCCATAATTTTATCACATTGCTCAGACTCATTTTTCCACACATGGTGCCTTTCTGTAGGCCCTTTTCACATACTCCTCTAACTTTTTTTAATCAATCTCTTCTCCAATATACCCACTGACACTCTCTCATCCCAAGTTATCTTTCCAAGAAGATAGACAGACCTGGAAAGAAAACTCATCAGTGCTATTAGCAGAATAAACTAAGACAACTAAGGCTTCCCTGTTTGAGATCAATTACTCATTCAAAAGCTACCTCTTTCCCAGCAGCTAAAGAAGGCAAATGCTGACATTCATAGTACAACTTTGGAGTTTTCTCAGCAATCACCTAATTTAAACTGCTGAATTACTAGGAAGTAGGGCAGGAAACAGTAAATGCTCAAAACACTTAAAAAATATTTAGAGCTCATGAAGTCACCTGGTTGTTTGAAAAGTTGTAGGAAGGGGTTTATACTCTGCAAGCATAGGCAAAATTCTACCTGCTGATACCACACTGCAACCATCCCCAAACTACACAAAAAGCAGTGAGTCATATTTAAAAACTTATTATGGATCTAGCTTTTTTCTCCACTACTGCTTGGAATGGCCTTGTGAAAGCCCCATTAATTCATCTATAGAAGATTTTAAAATTAGCTATAGCCAGAAGTAAGAGAACCTAGAACAAGTTAAGCTAACTGACTTCCGGGCTGGTGTACCAGCCCTTGGCCTAATGTGGGAACACAACAGTGGAAGAACTTTTCTTTCCCCAGGAGGTTTTTTTTGCAGCAGTAAAAGCAGTGTTAAAAGATGCTTTAGGACGATCAGGGAAGTTTTATCCCAAAGCTGGTACACTATGGTCATGTGAAATTGTCCTTTGGCCACTTTCAGTGTGTACTGTTGGACCCCTTCTATAAGTGAACAATGACTCTTTTTCTGCATGTTAGAAGGGCTCAGATATTTCCCAAAAAAGAATAAAACTGGGTCTTCTTAGTTCAGTTCCCCACGAGGCTGCCAGGAGTGGCACTTCAATTATGATAGCAAAATATCCAGCAAAGCTGCTTCTTTATGATCTGTCTTTAGAGTAGTAATTAATTTTAAAAGAGAACCTGTTATTCCACCATCCCTGGAAGTGTTCAAGGCCAAGCTGGATGGGACTTGTAGCACACTGGTCTTGTGGAAGGTGTCCCTGCCCATGGAAGGGGGCTGGAACTAGGTGATCTTTAAGGTCCCTTCCAACCCAAAGCATTCTATAATTCTGTGATTCTATTTAAAATGATCAGTAGTTTGTGCTTTCATACTATGTTTTTGTACCTCTTCTGTCCTACTTCACCTATTTTTATTTACTCCTTTACTTAATTAAGGAACTATTCGGGAGAGGGTCTGTCTTTTCATTCTGTGTTCCAATGACATTGTTGCCTTACACAATATTTCCCAGTTTTCATAATAAAGATTGAAGAGAAAAAAATATCTCAAAAGAAGGAGGTGATTTTGTACACTTTGTTAACACTGGTTAATGAAAAGTTCCTTAATGGCTTGAAAAATAGATTTTTAATTTTTCTTCTTTTAGAAGTTCTGCTTTAAGATTTCAAAAAAGAATGTATTTACCTGAATTCTCAATGCAGGTTATGTCAGATATGTCACTAAAGTTTACTCCAATTTCCATATTTCATTGTGAATGTACTATTCTGAACGTTGCACCATCGCTGACATCAATACAAGGTATAAAAAGTTAGTATGATTATGCCAGCAGGGACTTGTCAAGGTCAGAGGAAGAGAAGGCAAAGCCCAGGTGAAATGTTAAGTATTTCAGAGTTACCAGAAAAAAGTAGCCTGGCACTGTAGGAGTCAAAATGAAACAGAGGAAAGGAAAAGCTGAACTAAACATTAAGAGTGACCAAGGTCTGTCTGGGAAATAGAGGGTGAGATTTTAAAGTTTGGAGCCTACAATGCTCAGTCCTTAGTATATAATTGCACTCTGCAAAATCAATCACTAATAAATGTAAATTCAAGTCACAGAATCACAGAGATATAGAATTACAAGCTGAGTTGGAAGTGAGCTGGAAGTGTGTCCTATTGTCCAACTCATTCTCAAAGTAGAACTTCAAAGTTGAAGCAGGTGTCTCAGGGCCCATTTTATTTTATAAATAGTTTCAGGTTCTTATTATTTTAGAAAATTTTAAAAGGAACTTTGAAAAATTTAAATCCAGAAGTTCTGTGGGGTTTAAGCTGAATGACAATTTAAGCTAAGGAAATCACAATTACTTTCACAGTGCTTCTAAGCAAAATGTAAGAATCTCGTTTTTGGAAACAGTATTATGAGTTAAACTGCATATTTCTGAAGGAATAGAGGCTTTCAGAGGTCACTAGAAGAGGCAGAAACCCTTGGATTATAGAGCAGAAATTGAAATATGAGCTGTGTTTTGCTTGCAACTGCAAAGTTTAAATATGTAACAGAGGTTTATTTGTCAAAAAAACCCTTTAATTTTCAAATTCCTACGGCCGAAGTGAGCTATAACTCTTCTTAGATAAATAGAATATATTGCAATTATATGTGTGCGTAAAGATCTAAGTCAACTCATTCAATGATAATTAAAATTTCCAACAGCACTGAAGGCTTATATAGTAGAACAGCTCTGCATATTCTATCTCTCAACAATATACTGTGCCTTGTAGAAAACCAAATCATAGAAAAAGCATAATTTTATCAATTCTCTGGGTACTCTCTATTGCAATTAGAACAAATTTTATTTTTATTTAGTAGAGTTGGAATAAAGTGCATGCTTGTCTCATGAAAGGATGCTGAACTTAAAAAGGTCTCTTAATTGTCTGAGCTTTATGGAATTCAAAGTCTTGATGGCTGAAATTTCTGCAGGTGTTAACTGTGGATTAAACTTAACTCAGCCATTCTTCATTTGCAATTTAATCAGTAACAATGTGTTTTGTAAACAAATGAAAAAGTACTGCTTTTTTTTTGTTGTTGTTGGGATTTGAGTGCAAAAGACATTGTAGAAAAAAATCTCCCATAGTAAAACCTCACTCCCAGGTGAGTTCATCAGTTTACTCTTAATTGTTTGTTTTTGTTCTCTAAAATCCTCCAAGCTACCTACTAATTCCTATCCATCTTCTCAGTACTTTACTGAATAAAAGATTTGAATAAAAATGTGCTTTTAACTGGATTCCAACACTGAGATAAAATTTTTAACCAAACATTTTCTTCTTAGAGACATAGACAAGACATAACAGTAAGCTCTACATTTCTGTTGCACAAAAAAATTAAAGAGTACTCTTTTATATGAGGGTCCTTGAAACTCAACTGTACTATCAAGATATCATTTATCAGGGTCACTTCTACCCTGGGAAATACTTTTTCACATAACATAAAAAAATAGCTGTAACCCTCCTATAAACATTTTATATAAACAATCAGGAGACTGAGTTCACTACACAAAGAGCATGTATTTCTAATAACATTTAATAGACTGCTTACACAGCCATTATTTCATAATTTCCTTGTGTTTTTCTGAATGGGTGAAGATTTATAATGTGAAGCAAAGAGAAAAATAATTCCTATCCCTTAATTGGAGAATGAATACACGAAAAAATTAAGTAGGACATTCGACTGAGGCAGCAGCCACCAATGTAAAGGAACTAGCAGTACATTTTAAGATAGAATATTCTTCTTTTTGCAGAAAGATTATACCATGGCAATAAGTATTTTATCTTAAGCTACAAGTTGAATTATGACTAATTTCTGAATTTACATGCAGAGCTAGAAGAATTACATCAACCATTCCCAATGATCAGGGATTTTCACAATTTTCTAACTTTAATAGATAATAATATTGCAATGTATTTAATCAGGATGATGTCTCCAGAAGCAATATATTTCTTAAGGAAAATTACCCTTAGATGCAAAATTTTGAAAATATATTAAAAGGTTGTGAATTCATACTATGATTTCAGGAGTTTTCAGAATCTGAGTTTCTTGACTCTTTACTGCTGTGTAATGATGACTTCATAAAATTATTTCAAGACTGCCTAATAACTTGCAAATTACAAAGAAGCTGATTTTTGAGTCTTTAGCTTCAGAAATCCTGGGTCGGTTACTCTTTCACAGTTGGGAAGCACTTTTAGCTCTCATAATATTCCACTTAAGTTTACTTTAGAATCATTAAGGTTGGAAAAGACCTTCAAGATTATCAGGTCCAAACTTCAGTTGAATACCACTCACCTCACTGAACCATTTAGCAAAGCATCATGCCAATTCATTTTTTGGACTCTTCAGGGATAGTGACAACACTACTTCCCTGGGTATCCTGTTCCAATGCTTATCCACTCTTTCAGTAACTAAATTTTTTCTAATATCCATCTAAACCTCCCCTGGGAACAACTTGAAGCTATTTTCCCTTGTCCTATTTCCTAATTGCCTGGAAGAAGAGGCCAACTCCCAATTTGGTACAATCTGTTTTCCAGCAGTTGTAGACAGCAACTATATGTAACTTAACAATCACAAAAATCCCAAATGTTTCAAGTAAGAAAGTTATAATGGAGGCAAGTGGGCTTTAGCCCCATCCAGAGAAAATTTACATTAAAAGAAAGTAATATAAATAGATAAATGCTATGAGGAGGAAAAACATCAATAACAGCAACCAAAAAACCTTTCAAGGAAGTGCAGAAAAGCCTGATAAGGTGACTACATGGGCATGTCTACGAAAGAAAGGAAATGCTGTAATTAAATATAACTCTTACTGTCTAGAGATAAGAAATAAATTTCCTCTCCTTTAAAATGGCTGACATCTTTACAAAATCTTTCATCCAAGTTACCAATAAATATTTTCCTGCTTCTGTGAGGCAGTTGTTACAGGAATCCCATGATGGTCGCTATGGATGTGGTCACCTCCTGAAGGAAATGAGGAGCGTATTCAGCAGCGCAGTGAGCTTAAGGTTTACTCCAGAAACCAGGGTTAGCAGATGGTCAGGACCTCACACTGGCTTTAAGGGAGGCTATGGGAATTTAGGCTGACACAAATATTCAGCACTTCGGGCTTCATTTTCCAAGAAGGCCGGAAGTGCTTCCAGCAACTGCACAGCTACTCAGGAACCTCTTGGAGCCCTCAGAATTTGCAGGGGTTTCTACAGAAGTGACTTCAGTAGGACTGAAGCCACCATCACTTCAGGAAACAGTTATAGACAAGTGAACAAAGCTTTACCAAATGTGAGCTAAAAAACCTGAACCAACCCCCCCCCACCCTCCAGTTTTTAAAGTTTATGTAACGGAAATGACAACTGACCCAGCACCAGAGTACAATTATAATTAACAGGAGACTTTTCTGAAAAACGTCTGTGCTGCCTTGGGGAACAATGTAGGTCACAGCATCAATTAAAAGCAGAACAAACTCTTCACTGCCTCCATAACATTTAACCCCAAATGATTTTGTTGCAGTAAATTAAAAAATGCATTGCTGCATTGCATCACAGAAGTGAAAAAAAGGCAAGAATTGCTTGTTTGAAAACTTATTTCAAGCTCCAGCACTCACTTTATGCCATATAATATAGTCAAGCAACATGGAATACTGATGTTACCAGTATTTTCCTCAGCTTTGTGAAGCAGAATTATTACCCGTATATTCAGTTTTCTTTTACCTAATCTGAACATTAATATTAGACCTTTGCAGGAAAGCATGTGAGATTTACTTAATTGATGATCAAAACCAGCAGTTTGCCTTTAATGCTGACTGCAAAGAAGATATAGGATTTTTTTAAAATCCTAAGCTTCAGTTTTGAAGCTATAGTGAACACTCTTCTGTGTGGGAGAATGGAATATAGAAATAAATCACTTCAGGCAAAATGTGCTTGCAGAGTCACTACAGATATTTTACCTAATTACTAGCATTAATTACTAATTTTCTAATACTGTATCAAAGATGACTGTGAATAGAAGACACCCCAAAAAAATAAGGACATTCACTTTTAAAGAATTGTCCACAGGTAATGTCTTTTTAAAAGATCAATAAATTCCTGTTTCTTAACAACAAAGACAATTTTCAGCAGAATTCAAGCCAGAAGAAAGATCTTTGCAATAAAGCCTCTCAAGTGTTGCTGACCTTTATGTTTGTTCATGTGGAAATATTGAGCAATATCTTGGATGCAATTAAGTCTTTAGAAGTTTTATTATTTACTTGAATGGGAGGTGAAGCAAATTCTTCTCAGCTTGTGAGACTGAAAGGGCAACTACACAGCATTGATAAGCTGGACTGCCTGAGCAGTGTCTAACAAGGTTCATGAGAGACCACAAGGGAACATCAACTAACACAATAAACAAAGGGAAAAGAAATTTATAAAGTGCAACTCCATCTCTTCTACTACTCATGAATAACTAAATAATGAAAATGTACTGCAGGCAAAACTAAGACTTCCCAAAGCCCATGCAGTACTTACATCTCAAAAAATTCTTCATAGAGAAATAATTCTATAGGGCTATATAGGCAAGAGCAAAGACTCATTTCTGAAAACTTAGCAGTGGAAAAAAGATAAATAGCTATGTTAGTTAATAAATATGTCTCTCAGAGTACAAAGGAAGTAGATTTGTACAACTAGGTTTTAAGACTCAAACTCTGCCTATGTTCTCATCTCCATTTGCAAATTCCAATAAGGGGTGTACAGGAGCTCAGCTCCCTCTTCCCTGGTGAAATGCTAAGATTATGCAAAGAAGGCCAACTTCTGATTAGTCCATTATCTACAGCCATAACATCTCAGTGCCAGTGTTAACAACTGCAATTCCACTGTTGAAGGCTTTAAGGAAATCCAGAATTAAAAAGGAGCAGCCAAGCTTTAGAGAGTTTCCAATTTGAGTGTAAAACAGGAGAGAACAGATGCACCCATTCCTCAACAGTTCTCATCAGGATTTCACCAGAGTTTTAGACCTGTCATTATTGAGACACTGAATTTCTTTTAGACATAAAGAAAAAGGCAGACTTTGCTTATGAGTTGAGCAAAAACCATGAAAATGTTGTTTTGAAGGCTTCAGAATTGAACAATGGAACCTTCCATCCTTGTCTAACTGCAGAGGAGAGTCGGTTTTTCCCAGGGAATGATATAAGGTAAATAAGGTCTGAATAAGTGAAAATAATTTATTTTAGGTGCAAGTCAAGCTTGAAAATACATGCTATAGTGGGTGGAGGTATGGGGGGGGGTGAAAAAAGAAAAGCTCATTTTAAATATACTTTTTCTAGGGGTTGATAAGCGCACCTACGGATTTGTAGGCTAGGGGTCTCTGTTTCCTTTTACCTCCGAGTGTTCTAGAGTGCTGTCAGATGAGAACATATCATTCACTGCTCTGAGAATATTGTAATGGTGGCAGGATAATGAATTAATTCTATATCAAACAGAAGGAAAAGAAAAGGTCTAAAGACTCTTCAGCCACTGCAATGTTTCTCAAAGCCCTTTACGAAAGAAAGGAAAATGCTATTACTCTTTCACAGGTAGGAAAGCAAAGGGAAAGAGAAGAAACCAAACTGCCCAAGATGACTCAAGAAGAGTTGAAAAAACGTATAATATGTCTAGAACTTAGTTTTAAAGACCACCCCATCTTTAACCAGTTGCATGACTGAGATGTAGATGGCAGGCAGACAGGTAGCACTGCAAAACATCAAACTCTCTCAACCACATCTCACTGTTTTAATCAAAATTTTGCAACTCCAGATTAAAAATCAGTGAAGGAAAACTAATTCAGAAGTTTGGGATCTAGAAGAATTCAAACTGTATCCTCCACACATGTAGGCCAGGAGGTAGGTGTACTGAGATTTTTAAATGAATTAAAATGGAAGGAAGTGGGAAGGAAGTAAAAAGAAAAGAAATGCTTTCATTAGGCCAAGTAATACAGCTCCATATTTCTCCATTTGAACTACTGACTGGGGAAGAAAGTGATAAAATGCATCCGTTCCATGAGTTGAATCTCCACAATACCTTCTAACCCCACCTTCCTTTGCAGAAGTTTTTGCTGACTAAGCACCTTAAAGGCACCTCGAAGATGTGGAGTTTAAGGCTCAAAGTACCATTGGATCATTGGGATTTAACGCACTACCATATGTAACACTGACAACAGCAGCTTGTCCTAAACACAAGAGGGAACACCTACTTCAGGAAAGCACCTAATCCTGGAAACATAACAGAACTAAGACCTACCACTTTCCTTGATGGTTTGTCCTGTGTTCTCATTTTTAAAAACACTTGCCCAGGCTTGGTTTAGTCTTACCCTGGGTACATATTCTGCTTTTCTCTGCTACTGTGAAGAATCCTTATTCCCAGACATCCCACAGGTATACGCTGTCATAAAGTCATGTCTCTCTCTGGAAGAACTTTTCTCCATTCTAGTCCCTCTTCTCTCTGATATTTATTATCTTTATAAATTACAGACACCAAAATCTGGTAAAATATTTCCTTCCACAGTCTCACTGTTGCACATAATAAAACTACCTCCTTATTCCTAATTTTTAGTGAGGTTTTTTACATTCAAGTTAAAAATACAAGGCCCACTGAGCTGTCTGTTCTTTCCTCTGGAACATTCCTAGCATCACTGATGTCAGCTGTAGGGCTGCCCATATGTATGTAAGGCTTCCATTGCTTCCTTCTGGCTGTGTAATACTTCTCTTCTAGAGACAATTTCGACAATTTTGTTTGAATGACCTCTGTTTGCAGGCTAGACTGTAATTGGATTGCACTATCTGATTACTGTCTCTTCCTCTTTTTTCCTCCTGTTTCAATCTTTGTATTATTTTCAAATTCTAACATCCAAAAATTCATGATGCTTTCCAAAGGATTTGTGAAAATATTGAAATACGTTGTCTGCGCCATTTCTAAACTGTGGAGAGAGACTATTTAAAAGAGGATGCAGTGCCAAGACAAGGGGGAATAACTTCAAATTGAAGGAGAGAAGATTTAGATTGGATATTAGTAAGAAATTCTTTGCTGGGAGGATGGTGAGACACTGGCACAGGTTGCCCACAGAAATTGTGGATGCCCCATCCCTGGAAATGTTCAAGGCTAGGTTGGATGGAGCTCTGAGTAACTAGTGGAAGATGCCCTCCCTGACCATTTCAGGGGGAGTTGGATTAAACTAGATCATCTCTAAGGTCCCTTCCAACCCAGGCCATTCTATGATTCTATTTTATGATTCTATGATCCCTCAAAATTTCTGTGTAAGGGTCATTTCTCATTGAGTAATGCTTTAAGATGTCAATCTTCAAGGAATATTATTTTGTTAAAGCATACTATTATTTATTTTATACCACATGAAACACAAAATTAAATGAAATGCCTTACAAAAGCCTAAATAACACCCAGGACCATTCGACGAGCAAATTCAAATTCTGGAATGAAGTTAATCTAGCATAATTGCTTTTCTTTAAAACCATGTTGACTGTCATTAATTTCTTCCTAACACTAACTGTTCTTATGGTTGCTTTTTTAGATAAGTTCTCTGTAATCTTTCCAATATTTTTTCCAGGCTGAAATAGAACTAGTCTGCTCTACAGCCTTATTTGCAAAAAAAAAAGAAAAGGTGAAAATAATAGCATAACACTCACATTCCAGATTTTTAAAACTTCTCCAACAGATCTTTTCAGCCTCGTTTTTTAAGGCTCTTAGGTGAAAGCTACCGAGTAATGAGCCTTCTGTTTTACTTATTTTATCACTGGCAGATGTTGTTTAACATGCTTTGAAAGATTCAGTGCTGTTTGTATGGTAGGGACACTGGATCTCCTACCACCATATGGGCTTGCTAGGGAGCAAACAGCACTTCCCTCCTACTGTGTGCCACTCAGTATTGAAGAGGTATCAGAGTTTTTGTTCATCTTTGCATGAATAAATGACACAATTAATTAAACAGTGATTGACTGGCATCATTTTTTGGTTTTGGCATTACGAAAAAGCAGCACAAATTAGCTAATTCACAAACTAAACCAAAAAATAAGCTTTGTTAAGCTTTCCTTGAAATCTTAGGAAGTAGAAATTGAGCGTCCAGATATATACAGTAAGAGTTCTCGTCTATTATGCTTGCCACTGAATTCATCCTAGGTTGCCACCCTAATCATTATATTGGCCCTTACATTAAGGAAAATTACCTAGACATCCTAAGCCATTATAAATTGATGTCCAGCTGGCAGAGAGCTGTGTAAGATCACTCAGATTCCTCATCTGTCCTATTTATCCCAGAGTTTTGTTAACCCTGGATAACAAAGGATAGCAGTTTGGACATCAACAATATATCACTTTAGACTACTTTTACCAGAAATATTCCATTAGTGTGCATTACCTTCATATCTTAATCTGCCTTCTTTTCCTCCTGAGACTGCAAAGGACCCAGCTGGCAAACAGCCAGAATATCAAGTTTCTCACACATCTATTATCATAATGGCAGAAGGTCATACACTGAAAACTGAGCACACAAATGCAACATAAACTAAACTGAGTATTTTGATAACAGAAATTTATGGTGGTTACTATTCTGGTGCAATAGCGTCACTTGCACTTTTGTTTGATTTGGAGGGGGTTTTTGTGCTTCTGGTTTCAATGACAACTCCTCTATTGGGAAAGTTCTTTGACTAAGAAACAAACAAACAAAACCACAAAACAAATCACAAAGAGCTCCACACCAAATCAAACTTCAACAATGCTTTTTTTCTGTCAGGCTCTCTGGCTCCATAAATATGCTTAGTCTTCCTATCCTATATACTGGTTTGGTCTTGCCTGTTACATCTCAGAGACTGATTGTGCCTCTGCTGGACCAACAGGCAATAAAAATAAATTTCAAAAAGATAAAGGTGAAATTTTCCTGACTGCTTCAGATACCAAAGTCAAGACATTTATACCTAAGTTATTTAAACATAAAGATGTCCAGACAACGGAGAGATAAAATCGTTTCCAGTGCATGATCCCACTCCATCTAATGGAGCCATCCAAATCAGGTTAGAAGAATTATGATCAGGGCAGGTCTCTCTGTTGACTACTATGGCAATGTAATTGACTTTCTCAAATGTCAAAAGTCAACTCAACCCACATTGTTTTCCTAATAGCTCAAACTGTTTTCAGTTTGATCAGTATGTAGCTGAGGTTTCATGCATACCTTGCATGCCACAGCATCTTGGGAATTATTTGCTCAAATATATTTTTTTTTAACTTGAAATAGGCCCTTTAGGGTGCAGGAAAGCATTGGTGGAGAAAAACTGGCAAAACTACAAAGCAGCAATTCAGAAACTATTTGCTTTCCTCACTTACATCTCACAGCCAACTTCACTACTCTCACCTGTGTATTAGTCCATTCCATTTCAGGAAAAGGTCCCAGCTGAAGGCCTCTACCTGTGGGATTTTCTTCCTCTTGGCCTTTCTGGAAGCACATAGAGACATCTACTCAGGACACGTTCCAAACTCAGATTTTTCATTGTCTTTGCATATGGTGCTTAGTTGTGTGGGTTTGCTTCTCAGGTTGTTTTTTTGGGGAGTGAGCTCATTTATTCCCTTGAAGCTGTAAATTGGTGTTAATACATGCTGAATTGCCCAGAGACTTTATAACAAAAAATAAATTGGCATTATATTATATAGTATTAAAAATGTGAGTGCATATTATTGATTGTTAATATTTATGGATTGATTAGCTATTTATCACTGAAGGAAGAACAAGCAAGTTATGTATACTTTACAAGAATTAACACTATACTACTGTATTTAGGTTAATTTTTAGTATGCAACATCTATTAATCTCTAGTAACTATTAGCAAATGAAGCAAGGAGGCTACAAAGAATAAATAAACATTCTCTTGACAGTCCACCACTTTCTAGCTAAAATTAGAACTAACCCTGTTGCCTCTAAATTTTAAAACCCACTCTAATTATCACTATGAATTTATGAAGTTTAACAGTAGGAGGTTATATATTTGCTTTTAATGAACGTCAGGTTTCCATTTTTTTTGAAACAGAAAATCTATCATGAATTTGGTCTCCCACATAGGCATGAGTCAATGCCATTGTAGAAAACACACGAGTTCTTAACAAACAACAACAATATGGAAGAGCCCTGCCAGTAAGGAGAGACATAAGGCAAAGATCTCAGTTTTTGTTGACAGTAAAACTACCATATGTGTAGCTATGCATCCAACAGCATTTTTACACAATGTTTAATACACAAGGGATTAAAAAGCATTTTTACAAAGGCCATATTCATTATGAGGTTTATGTAATGCTGATCCTCACCTTTTACTAGGTTACTTTAGAGACTTTTTGTTTCTATTTTAATAAAGAATACAAACGTTAAAAAGAAAAAAAATCATAGATCAGTTTAGGTGTGAAAGGAAATAAAGATCACCTAGCTCCAATAGCCCCTGCCATGGGCAGGGACACCTTCCATTAGACCAGGTTTCTCAAAGGCCCATGCAATCGGGACTTGAACACTTCCAGGGATGAGGCATCCACACTTCCCTGAGCAACCTGTGCCAGTGCCTCACCACTCTCACAGTAAAGAATTTCTTCCTAATATCCAATCTAAACCCGCCCTCTGATGGTTTGAAGCCATTTCCCCTTGTTCTGCTACTACATGCACTTGTAAATGCCCCTCTCCAGCCTTCTTGTATTAAGTCTTTTTTAACATCAAGCATAAAACGCAGCAAGTATAAAAACAGTAGGCCAAATCATTCAGGGAAGTCTTGAAACTTTTGCTATAAAGAATGGCTAATAATAGTCCAAAAGGTCAGGGTGTAAGACTTTTCAGTATATAGTCTAAGGAAAAGGGACTTCTGGCTCTGATTAAAAAGATTAATGTGTCACACAACAATATTTTTTAAGAATTGAGGCTTATATTGATACTGTCAGACTGTAGGCATTTAGCTGTGTCAGCTAGGAGCAGAGTCCTTTGAGAAATGGGAAAATACTGAGAATGGTTTCAGGCTGAAATTCCCTGAGTCACTCTGGAGGGTGCATTCTCTCCTCAGCGAAGTGGGATGAACAGAAGCCTGAATATTCAGCTGAGCTTACACAGAGAGGATTTTTACATTAAAAAAATCTAGAGTAACTTCTTTTACAGAGTAATGGATGGCTGTGGATTCCCTAACATCAGCAACAAACCCACCAGGAACAACAACAAGGCATTTTATGGACAAGTCCACTGGAGCTGATGCACTTCGACCACAGCAAGCTCCTGTGTACAGGTATTTGGTTCTGGAGACTTTGAGAAGAAATGTGTAGTACCCTAAACACAGATAAAGAAATGCACACTGAGCAGTAAGCATGCCCCTGAAAGAGGAAACATCAAAATCAAAAATACAGAGTAAGGAAGACCTCTGTTGAGATCATTAACTAAGGAGGAGCCAAGAGTGAGATTCTGTTGCAAAATGGCCTTCGTTCAAGATATGAAGAATTGCTTTGTATACGGACAAGGGTTATAGCTATTGTGCTGTAATCATTAATGATGAGACACCAACAGAACTGTATCATTTTAGGGCACTTTGTTTTAAGATAAGCACTGAAAAAGCCAAAGAAAATTTAGAGAAGTGAAATCTCACAACCTAGAGAAGACTGAAAACAGGATATTACATAGGGATAGTGATCAGTTGTTTCCAACTGAGAAACCAGGGAAATCACTCCAAATTTTCTGCTATGAAAAAAAGCTTTAACTGCTAGGGTGCTGAAACATTGAAAGTCTCCAGTCCTTTCCATGTTCTACAGGCTTTGGCTCCATGACAGGTTTATTTCCTAGTAATTCCAGCAATTTTAATTTGGAACCAGATGATTACTAACCAGCTACAAGCAAAAGGTATATTCCTCTGAGCTAAGTTAAAATAAAATAAACACATACTTGCTTCCATGGTAAGATTTTACAATGCCACTAGTGGATGTAATGGTTGTAGAAATGTAATCCTCTTCAGAAAAAACACCTTTTGAATAAACTCTACTCAAGTAAGGTGGCATTTAAAACAGCATTCCTCATAAGCATCAAAACGTGAGCTACAAACGTGGCAACCCTAAAGGTGAGACTGAGTTTCCCAAATAGAGCTGTCTCATGTCATCAGATGCATTAAGATATTGTTTTGTTTCCAGCTGCTTCTTCAAAAGTGAATGGGTTTCCTTCTGTCATTTCTGACAGCCATATGCACACCTCAGATCTTACAGGATACCTAAAATAGCACAATGCCTATTTTAGACAACTGAATCTCACCCCAAAAGGTCTTCTATTATTTAAAGGAAATCTTTTCTAACAGACATTGTTATTCACACAAGCTATTATTAAATGCAAATATATAGTGTAAAAATATAAAATTTGAGGGGTTATTGCATAGAAAATCTAAATCTCCTGCTCTTTAAAAATAAAAAAATAAATTTCAAGTTTCCCTAAATGTTATGAGCTACTGTAAATACAAAATTCAATAAAAGTTTTATACAAGACCTAGAGCCAAACAAGTTTCAGTGTTGAAGTACATCAATTTTAGAAGGCTTTAAATACTCTTATAGTCTGGAAAGCCTTGTTAATCTATAGATTAAGGAAGGATCAATTTATTGCCATGGAAAAAAAGTGTGCCTATTAAATACCAGGAAGCCCCACGGTCCAACAAATATTACCTTCATACAAGAACATCATGCAGTGTCATAAAAAAAGTGAGCCACACCAATAAACTGAGGGAAAAAAAGTTTTCTGTTTAAAAAAAGTCTTTAGAAAGAGATCTCATTAAAATCTACCTAGTTCCTGCTAATCATATGTAGAAGGCATTGAAGTACTGCTATGCAAAGTAACAGGAATAAAATATGAGCATAGGGAGATGTGCAAAGAAAATGGAGATAGTATTTCTAAATAAATCCATGAAAAATTGTTGCACTCACAGGAACTTCAATATACTGAACAGTATCTGTGATCATGGTGCTAAGTTCAAGTCAGTTCCTCATGCCAGTGATGTAACTGTTATAGATGAATTCCACAGAATTGAGCATGATGGGAAGAACTTCCATGGCAAATAATTGCTTTTAAACTAAAAATTTCATTTATGGCAGACAATGATAGAAAGGCAAGTTTCAATGAAGAGCTCAAAAATATATAGGAAGCTACAATTTTCTTTTAAAATTTGAGTCATTCTTTTTATCAATTTGCAATGGAATAATGAACAGCTGATAGCACACTGGAGACAAGTCCAAAAATACTTTTAAAACAGGCTTGTGAATGAAATGAAAATTCAGGAGCAGCAGATGGGTTTAACTGCTGTTAAATGTGGAGTGGTTTCCAAGAACATGTTGTATGTAATAATAAATAGCCAGAGACATAAAGTTTCCCCAGCAGTTTAAATCCTGAGCATAAAAGCTAAGTGAGGGCTTTCCAGGTTTGGCTCACTGCAACATCCTTACAATTTACCCTTGTCTACAGCAGCAAAAATGCTTGTTATTAACAATGTATGCCAGCAATGAGTGCAATTACAGCAGCCCTGAGCACAGTTTCACAAGCAGGCAGGTTTAACATGTCCTTTCTGAAACAAGAATAGTTCTTGGCTCTGCTTGCAGGTTAATCACATTCAACACCAGGGTATCCATTCTCACAGTGGATAATTATTCCAGTGTACCCAGTGCCTCAGTTTGTGCATATGTTTTACATAATAAACATGTTAGAAATTGCCTCCCCTTCCAATTCTTGATCTGGATGTGGGCACTGGGATGATGTACTGCATCCAGGGCTTCTGCAGTCATGCTCTGCCTCCCTCCACGTCTTATACCCTCTTGGATTTAAGCAAAAGTGAAGTCCCAAAGGCCCAGGAAAACAGGCAGCAACTTTTTTTTTGGACTTAAACCATTTCTGGCTTCATCGCTGAATCCATCAAAAAGTGGCTTTATTAAGTGACAGCTATGATTAGGTTAAAGCTTCTACACTTGCTACCATGAATTATTATACTTGACTGACACAAATGTTTGTGCCATGGAATGAAACTGGAACTTTTAAACTCACAGCGATGCACAGAGTCACAGACAGAGAAAGGTTCAAAAGAATGAGTGCAACTGGCAGAGAATAGAAATCTACATCTGGATCAAACACAGAAAAAAAATCACTGTTGCTGTCTCCTGTTAACCCAATTGCTTCTGTAACAACAAAAAGTTTGTGAGGAACTGTGGAAAAGAGCATCACTGGATTCAAGGAAGCCTCTGGAGTTCAGAGCAGACCTACACTATAATCTCTGTGTGTTCCTGCTTAGATACCAAGGATGGTTCTGGTTAGCTACTCTGTAATACCAGCATCTGCTTGATACTGTCTTGGATGAACTGCAGGGAAAGGATTATTAGGGGAACAAATGATAGAAAAGAAAGATGAGGAACCAAATGACAGCACTGTATCAGACAAGAGGAGAGATGTCAGACCTTCATGTGGGTTATCAGGTATAATCTTACACTGATCCTAACCTACTACTTTTCACTGCTGCACTAGAAAATCGTGATTTCTATACTTTCATTGCAGAAATCACCTCCTTTTCCCAACTAATTCTTTCCATAGAAAAGAAATAAGATGTGACTATTGCAAAACTACTTCTCTCTAATCTTAGTACTATACTTCATTCATGAAATGGATAAAATTAAATCAGTCCACTAATGCTCATGTGGCATTCAGGGACTACTTTTTTCCCAGGGATCTTCTAGGAGCTTTTTTTATCCCTTGTCTGATACCTTCTGAGGGGCTTAGAAATGAAATTGCTCTATGGTCTGGGAAATTCAGCCATTAGCAGTCCCCAAAGTATGCCTTTCATTCTAAACTAAATTGATGGTCAGAAAACATCCCACATGTGTAAGCTACCATCCTTTTGGTCAATCTAACAAGTACCCCTACTAGAGATGGTTTGGAAATTTCCAGAGCTATGGCTTCTGTCCAACACATCTCAACTGAAACATCCTTACTGTTGCTGTCAAATGGATGCAAACACCATTGTTCTGTGTGCTCCCTGTTCAAGCTGTACCCTGTTCTGGTTGGTTGGGCCTGCTGCAATGCTGTAGCACTCCTACTTCTGGAAATGGCTGAATCACCCAAAAAAAGGAGGCTGAGGAACATGCTCAAGCCTGGACCCTCATTATCCTCGCTGTTAGATGTTACATGTTACATGAAGTCCTGGCTGTTCTGTGTAATTCCAGTTGTCTCCTTCCAGGTCAAGACTGCTCTAGGAGCCAAGCTCATGTAGTGGACAAGAGTAAGCACCCTCTGTTCTGCAGTGTAGACACAGCCACTTTCTACTACCAGAGGTGCACAATACCATTACCTCAAGTACAAGTATACAAGAATTCAAATCATATCAATTATGCATTTTTCTTTTCCCATTTGAAAGTGTCCAGTAATTTCAGGGGTGGTTGCTGGGAATGCAAATGTATGTGTTTAGAGGTTTCTCTTAATCAGAGCTATCAGCGACAGCCACTTCACCAGAGGCACACTGGAATTTGAAAGTGGTGACTACGGAGCACCACTGCTGATTGATTTTGCAATAGTAGTTCTGAAGAGGTTTTGTACATTGTTTTGACCAGCCATTTAGACAGGGAATTATGGGGATAAGAGATTACATGATTAGAACTAATCTTCATTGAAAAGTACTTAAACACAGGGTCAGTAAACTACGGTTTGTTCTCAGCTATTACTCAGCCATTTGTACTCTTACCACAGAAATGGATGATATACATGATCTCCTCTTTCACAGAAGCATTTTCTGATTCAGGCTAATTATCAAGCACAAACATATGGGAATGTAGGGCTTTTCTCTGCCCTGAAAATATAAACAAATAAAGGCCTGTTTTTTTTCTGGAGAGACATTTTTTCCCTAACAACCATCATGAGCCTCTTTTGCATATTGTAAGATGGTATATTCTGCAAGACTTCAATCACCAATACTGAAGTAAATTCAATGTATTTTACATCTTCTGTCATGGCTTGTTCACTCTAAATGACCTTCATTTTATTATATTTTTTCTGTAACATTTTGGAGATGATTATAATGTCCAACTCCTATCTGCTCCAGATACTTTTTCCAAAATTGGTAATAAGTGTTAAATATGTGCCACTGCCAAATGCAGTCATTTCCCAGTCTTACCTTGAATCTGCTCTGGCAGCCTCTGTGCATGTCTCCTTTGAGACCAGACTGGTTATTAAATTCCAGTTATTAGGAAGCAAATTTAGGCCCAGGACTATTTTCTACTAAACCTTTGACAATTGCATGAATGACTTTGTCTACAAACAGCAGCTCTCTTACAGAATTATATGGAGTTCGTGAGTCATAGATTTCACGAACAACAACAAAAAAGTTTAATTTGTGGAAAAGTGAGGATTTCCCAAAGCATCAGTTTGTGGTCAGTACTAGCTTAAATTGATTTCCCAGGAATAGGGGCATGAGTTATTTGCACCCACAATCTAAAGTCTTCTTCTTTATTACAGGCAACTGTTTGGTCCTTATCACCTGTACTGCCAAAGCCTCTTTTAGGCTTCACAGAGTATTCAAAGTAGAATAAGAGGATTGAAAGAAATTTTGCATTTCAATTATGGAGATAATGACTGAAGTAAGATCTCTAATTCTCTCAGCTTCCCAAACTCTGTAATAAGACTAAAACCTTAACATCCTTCTGTTGGTCTCCCCTCAAAGAAACCATGTGCATTGAGACACAGGTGTCAACATAGATCAATGAGATAAAGTACCAGTACCCTCCAAAAAGCAGATATATCCTATAACAGAGCTAGTTCAGCTTTTACCCAGCAGCCCACTTTGTTCCAGAGAGCATCTGGTCATGGCTTTCTAACCTTTCTTGGCCTTACTGCCTGTGAAGATGTCCCTAGTGAAAGATTTTCATTGTCCAGCACAACTCCAGTGATAATAATAAGAAAAAAATCTACCAGGGGTGGAAAAAGTATTAATGTACTGCTTTTCTAAAGTATCTATTGATATATCAAGCTCATAAAATTTATCTGGTGCAAATTTTGACTGAAATATGTTTCCCTTATTTTTGTTCTTACCAAAGCTAATAACTGCCTGACAAAGTAACTGTCTTACCAAAGCTAATGCCTGCTGTGACACTCCTTAGGGAAAGGATAATTTGCTGAAATGTGTGAATGAGAGATGTGGTTGGTCTCCACGTCTCCTGATGCCTCTGGAGACTGTAACCATGCTCATCAGCATAGATCATGGTGTTTGTGCCATTTTAGTACCAGAGAGACCTGTTTGGCCCTTGGCTTTCACTGGAGAAAGTCATGGGTTTCCTACAGGCATGGTGACATATCAACCACAGACATACTCAGGGATGTCTCAGATGACATTTAAAATGCTGAAAAATGTCTGTGTCTTGGCAGGTTTATTATCCCTGGAGGATATTTTTCCACTCTGCTTCCTCCCTTTTAGGAGTCTTCATAAGGAATGGATGTCCCGTATTTTCCACTAGTAAAAAATAAATTTTCCTTAGTACCATTACGAGTGTCTTCCAATGTGCTGATCGTCCAGCTAGTTCAATATTTCTTTAGTGGGGGGATTCCTAAGTAAACTCTGCTCTTCAGAGACCTCTCTTCCTGATTAGCTTTTACACACTGGTGTGTCCACACCACTAAAACAGCAATAAGTGCAGCACTGAATTCTGTTACTACCAGTCGTAAATTTACTATCCACTATTCAAGGCTAGTAGTGAAAACAACTATTTTTGGCAACTTAATAGTGTGTGTGCCATGTCCAACTTCATAGCTGTCCCATTTACTTCCAGTTCAATAGTGTATTTTTCTCCAAATGAACTGCTGCTCACTGCTCCTGTGAGGATTAATCTGAGCAACACACATTGTGGCTCTTGTCAACATTTGCAAAACGATATAATCCATCCTCCTTCTCACATCTTTCCTTTAGTGACACCCAGTGGGTTGGCTTCGGTTAACTAACTCTGCTCCTCAAACTCCACATGCTTTTTGCTGCAGTCAGAGTTGTGATGCTCTACACAGCTCTTTTCTCCTACTGCGTTAAGGAGCTCAATTAGGACATAATTGTCCACCCAAACAAACTTGGTCCTTCCTTTTGTTTATCAAAGTCTTACATCTTTCCTTTCAGAATTCTTAGTGATGTTCCTGAGCTTTGTTTACCCTCTCAGTCACAAGAGTGGTGTTGGGATGTGACTTGGGCACACTCAATCCCTCCTCCGCTATTTTGTGCCACAGGAAAGCTAGGCAGGCTTGATGTGCTCTTGGAAGAGCTCCAGCTGAATGACTGGCAGAAAACAAAGGCGGGGTGTCCGTAACACAGAACACAGAATCAGCGTGTGCCCGTGGCCCCGTGGGGAGCACAGCAGAGCACATTCATTTCTCAGTGTGCGTGGAGCCAGCAGGATCTCTCACCAGAGACTCAACCCCCAGAAACACCACTCACAGCTTCCACAGCCTCCTGCATCTCTGACTAGAGCCACTATTCATATTCTGTGCTTTTGGGGCAGAGAGCATTCCACATACTTATTTGCTTCAGCTTTATAGCCTTTTTGGCTGGGGAAACTGAAACCATCAGAGATATCGAGGATTTCAACCCAGCAACTGTTAGAAAAGGATCTGCATTTTGCTGGCATTCACAGCTTGCAAAACTAGAATGGTGTCACTTTCGTTACCCTCCACCTTCCTGGAGAATTCTAGCCTTGGTGAGGCAGCTTTGAAGTGTTTCACTCTCCTCCTCCGTGTATTTTCTCTGTACTTTTCAACTCCTTCTCTGAATCCTGTTCAGCAATCCCTCTGCTCTGACAGCACTTGCAAGAGGGCTCTTTTATGCCCAGTTTCATCTAGCTGGGAATAACCACAGAAACCTGATGTCACCTCCCCTGACCCAGAGACTGTGATTTACTGACATGAGTACAGAGGTATCCACTGGTTATATCAGAGAGGACTAAACTGGAAAAGGTTTGTCATTCAGCTTATTGCAAATATATCCCACCTGATTTTAAGGTTTAATTTCAAACCAGTTCTTCTAAAGAAATACAGGAAATGCAACTACAAACAAAAGAAAAGTAATTATGATGAAAGACATCTGGGGATTATAATTGTGCTGTATTTTGAAGTGCCTTCAGGGGCATAAATATACATTTTTGCTTTTGTGCTATATCCAAGGAAATAAAATATACCAGTTCAGAATTATGTTGGCAAGAAATCATGCTGCTTTTTAATTTTGGCAGGATGCTAAGTATTAGATGCTAAATATTATTTGACCTCATGACTCACAAGAAAACAATGTGTACTTAAAGGACAGAAATAATTGCTCTACTTCAGTATGTCCAGCTTTCCTATATTTAAAGGCAATTCACCATCTGAAGACATTTCCAAATTGAATTGTTCTAACATTTAATCCCACACCCTCAATGACAACAGGATAAAATTTTTCTGAGGTTTCTTTCTTAATATTTCTCTGTTCTCTTTAGATGAATTCTTAGTGAGTTAATACTTACATCTGCTTTATATACTCACAGCTCTTCAACATAGTGAATGCTAATTTCTGTCCTTAGCTTTATAGCTTGGGGACTTTAAAAACATGCAAATCTTTCTATTATTCTGTGTGTCTTCTCAGAATTTATTTATACACACATTATGCTTATACTATGTACGTATAATGTCTCTTTTGACTTTACACAGCAGCTCAGCAAGAATATGGTCATATTCAGTAGACACAAGGATGTGTATTTATTTGTATAGGAAAAAAGCTTTACACCTTCGGTTCTTCTCTATAATATTAATCCTCTCTCTGAGCCACCAACCTGAAGAATTATGTCACTGAAAATAGAGCTAAAGGCAAGCACAGGGAAAAAAAATAATAAGCTTTAGTTTTGAAAAGTACTTTACATAATACTTGTAAAGCTCACTACCAGGAACATGCCATTGACAGAATCTCATGATAGTCATAAAAATTAATAGTACCCTTTAATGCCTTCAGCACCCAGAGATGTTTCACACGGGTATAATATGTGGTGGGGGTTTTAATCACAAAACTTCCCCTTATTCAGTCTGCCTATAAAAACCAGCTGAAATATCTTTCAGCTGTTGGTCTCTCCCCACATCAGCAATTAACACCTCCCTCCCCTGATCATTGGGACACCTTGCTCTGTAAGAGAGTGATGGCTGATGGGGACATTTTGGAAAAACTGAACACAGGTGAGGTGGGAGAAGGAAATGAAGAAAGTAAGAGACTGTTTCATGGGAATGCCTCCTGGAAATGCCACTCCTTCACATGATATCACCTGACAGTTACTCTAGGTCAGGACATCATGGGGACAGTTCCACTATGTCACCAGACCCCTGCACCCTCCATAATCCTTGATAGATAGGCAAACACATCTAACCTTCTTGAAAAATCTTTATGGGTGAAATTAGCTCTGCAGTGTTAAGTGCTAGAATCAGAGTGCAATGTGTAACCAAATGTTGGATACTAGTGAGCTCGCTTGAAAAAAATGGATGCCAATTTCATCTTACTTGCTCTTGAGATTCATGGCTGCAGGGTGTCTGTCACAATCACAGATAGAGTTGAACACTGATAGATCAGATTTATGTCAAGGTTCAGGCATTATGTTTTAGCAGGAATACTTATCAGACTGGACAGAAATTAAAAATCTCCTCTATGTTTTAACACTTGGCTGGAGAAATAGCAAAAATAAATCACTTTTATGATATTCTAGTCTGATTAACATATTCCTGACCAGCAAGTCCTAAAACAGTCTGATCAGGATAATGCATGTTCCTATTTTACACAAACACACAGTGCAAACAGGAGACAGAGTTAAGGTTGCCATGGGAACTTTACCTCCAGATTTTTTGGGTTTGTATAATTAAAATAACAAAAGTACAAGGTTGTAATGATTCAGTTTTGCCTTGTAATTAATTATGTTCACATTTTATTTGGGCGGGAACTCTGTTTATCTGATGGGTACAGCCTAATGTGGTAACTTTATTCAACATTTCCAAAAGTTGGTTTTCTAAGCAGGGGATATTTTAAACTTGAATCACTGTGCAGAAATGACTACAGTGTAATACAGAAAGCACTGCATCAGTGTTAAACCAGGTGGTTCAGCTGCTGGCAAGCTAACCTCCATGGCAGCAATGAAGTCAGCACAAGCTCTGCCATTGCACTGCAGGCTGTGCCACCCCTGGCATAGCAGATGCTGAGGTATAGAAAGAAGCAAAACACTTCTGGGTCCTGATTCCTCCCCTCCAGCTGTAGCCATCGCTCCACATGTATTTAATCCACCATGGGAGCATCAGCAGACCCCAGCCTTGCTCACCAGGGTTACCCTCAACTCACTGTTTCTTGCTTCATCTCTTTTCCTCTCCTATGCTCTTTCAGGTCAAGTCCCAACTTCTCCTAGATGTTCTGAAAACTTCAGTTAGCTCTGAGCATAAGAATACACCCAAACTCCTCTTGCTCTAGAGGAAGCTTTGGGTTTTCAGAAGAGCTGACCTACAAACTTCATTGATATTAATGACTGAAAGTGTGCAGCAAACAGCCTTCATCAACAAGTAATCTGGACAAGGATTTTTGTCTCTTACAGAAGTTGCATGAAGTTATCAGATAAGAAGAATGGTCCTTGGAGCCCTTTGTCTTTTCAGGAAAGGGACACTCAACCTTTTGTGCTATCAACCTTTAGAGCAAGATGTGCTATTTAAATAAGCAGTGGCCTTTCCTCCCCATTTGAACATGTTGCTTCCTCGAGAGACCTGGGCCTTGCCATAGGCTGTTTGCAAAGCACAGAATACTCACAGAGTCTGGAGAGATCATTATTGATCTAATTGTGGCCATGGGCCACTGCTGACCCCAAGAACATGAGCTTCAAAGCCTGCATTTGATATACATGTACAAAGACTGCTGTCAATGATGCAGACATGGAAAATGGACTTTCTGGAGAGCCAGCTCATTTATTGAAGGATAAAGGAACTAAAACCATTCAAGTTTTTGGCACTGTAATTGAGACCCTACCATATATATATATCCGTATTGAAGAAGGAGTTTAGTTAAAATATTCAGTATAAGTCTCCTCCCTAAAGGAATAGTGCTTAATGCATGTTAAAATATAATTGTATAATTGGAACTCAAGTGTTTGGGTTATATAAAAGGTGCTGTAGGCGTATCAGCTTAGACAGAGGTAATTAGATCTTGTATATTAATATTTTTCCCTTAAAGGGGTAATCAGCAATACTTTTAGTAGTGGAGATGCTCAAGCCTAGAAGCTTGGTGGGAAAAGGTACCTCCTTTAGCCCTCTCTTTGCTTTGTTCCTGCCTCTGACACTGACTGGACTGAAAGAGTATTTCTGCAGTAGAGTACTTGCTTAATACAATCCCCTCTGGGTGCCCACACAGCGGCAATACTGCTGCAGCTTTTGGTGAAATCAGCATAAAACTGAATCACCTGCAAGCATCAATCATGGTGCCAAAAACAGGACTAGGTAGTGGCATTAAATAATGTAATACCTGGCCTATATATTTAGTAATGGGTCATGCACTGAAGCCAGAGAAGAAAGTTGTGGCAGGGCCAGGAATAGAAGAAATCAGAGCTCTATTGTCTCCTTGAGTCAAGGGTTAACATTTTACACAGATAAGAGTAAACAGCCACACACCACTGCTTAGCTCAGTCAGCCTGAAGGATACAATAACAACAAATATGGTTTTACTCACAGGAGGCTGAATGACAATCAATGGCACTACAGCTTTGGAGTATCCAATTGAAACCCTTGAAAAATCAAGTGGGTACACAGAAAGATAGGCTACTATGCCATCATAGGATGAAGATAGGAGAATGTTATGGATTTCTTGGATTTTCAAATACATTGTAAAGTTTTCTAGAGAAAAGGAGCTTTTTATTTTGAAAACAGAACACTGTGTCTTTAGAAAGTGGAACAGCAGAGCACAAATTAAAGCTGTTTTCAGTTTTTAGAATTTTTCTTTTCAAGATAAAAGAAGAAATGTACAGTTCCTCAAGCCAGGAAAACAAAACACAGCCAAACAAACCACCCACACACAAGGACTACTCCAGGTATTTTCTAATTTCATTGCTGTTATCCATGCTTGTCTTTTATACATACAAGAAAAACCTTTCAGGAAAGAAATTCAAGAAAGCCCAGACTTTAAGCTTCTCACTGAGAAGTTCGTATCAAACTTTGGAATCCAAAAAAAATCTCAACTGAAATCAAGAGAAGGTTAATCCAAACTAAAAATATTTCCCCTGTTTCATATTTCTCCCTTCATGCCTGCTGAAGACCTCCCAGTCTTTATTCTATACTCATAGGAAGCTTTTGAAAGAGTTTGAGAACAGTACAGATATCTTGTTCCTAGGTAAGCCAAAGCCTCTCTTGGTACCTGAAGGGTTTTGGCTTTGTTCCTAAAGTCTCAAAAGTTTAGGACTCAGGGATTGAAATAGCTGGGTGGCCTAAACAGAGGTATCTCTTCAATGCTTATCTGCATTGATATAAAAGGCAAGAAGGAAAGAATTATGTCCAAGACCCATAGGACAAGTTCCCTTGTCTTCCCTTATTTTGACCCACACAATATATATAACCGAGATGGGCAGCCCATTTCCAGAGGCATTCCCAGCACAAATATCAAATAGCTCGACATAATTTTTCCCAAAGGCTAGTGACTAGAAATCCTCAATACACTTAAAGGGTTTTCTTAATTGCAGATATTTAGAACAAAAAAATATATAACAACAGTTAAAGAGCTCCTTAAAATAATTCCGAGCCTTTTCCACTTGCTGGTTTTCCAAAGTGCATCTGTTCTGGAGTGTTTTCCATTGTGGGACTGCACCTGAACCTGATCTTTGTAGACAGCAGCTGAGCACGACAGTGCACTTCAGAGCAGGGAATAGCAGCAAGTCAATGTGTCTCTATGCAGTCTGCACCCTCCTAAGGGGTCAAGTGGTAGCTCAGAGCAAGCTGCTAAATGGTTGTTTGTATCATCTCTGCAGGCAAGCAGAGTGGGGTATCTACAGCCAAAGAAGTGATGAAAACAGCTGTAGTTGATAGCAAACACTGCCAGAAGGTCACCACCACCTGGAGGGTGGTTGTTTCAAACCAAAAAGCTGTCGAGCTCAGGCATCTCTGCACATATATACAGTGTTTAATTATAGCTCATATTGTTAGCATTAGCAAAAACACATTGAAAAAAAGAAAGTACTTTGCTCTTCTTTTGGGATCTCACCTGTTATACCATAAATGTGAACCTATAAGGTCTTTTTCTTTTGGGAATGGCACTGCAACTTTAAGCATCATTATATAATCATGTGTTGAACATAGAATTATTCCACTTGCACACCATAGGTTCAAGCACACTGTTATAAAGGAGAGCAATTCACTTCATTTTCAAAAATTCACACAGAGAAAATACAATTTGAAGAGTTATAAGTTCAAAAAACCTTCAGCTCTTTCCATATTTCAGCACGTTCTCTTTTGTCCTGCTACAGCTTCATTATTTTCATATTCTTTGCAGTACATGGCAGTATTTTTGAATGAAAAGAAACCCTTCCACATTAGTCACAACAGGAAAACTAATTTTGTTTTGCAGGTGATGAATGAAGATTATCAGAACTTTTATTCACATGCAGAAGATAATGATATAATAGCTAAGGAACACTGATGAAATGCTGTGTTTACTCTAATTTATCAGTTTTGCAAGCCGTGACTTGTACTCAAAAGAGCTACCTAATTCATGACTGCAGTAGTCCTGTTTGGTAAATTTTGTGCCCTAAATTCAACTAAAATCCAACAGATACCAGGGGACCACATGTAGTGTTATGCTTAATACTATCTGATGCTTTTTGAAGCTATTTTATGATAAGAAAAGCAAGATAGGGCCTTGTGCCACTTAAAAAGGCAGCAATATGTTCAGACCAAGTAACCAAATTTTTTTAAGAATCAAGTCTGACTGAGGTCTGAGAAAAGCATCTCAGCAAAAAGCTCTAACCCTAATTTCTGCAGCTAAACTCCATGAAGGAATAGAGTCTTATTAAGTGCTGTGCCTTGGTCTTTAAATTTACAAGCTTTAACCAAATCTGGAACTACTAACATGGAGGTATTTTGCTACAACACAGTATCAGTTTGTGTCTCTGCATCCTAACTAGAGGAATAAATTATGCAGGAAAATAAAAGCAGAATCCGCTCCCTTTTCTTGCTTTATTTTAATTTTAGTTGCAATTAATTCAAGGAGTTAAAGTCTTCTTAATAAAGAAATGCTGAAAATACATTAGCTAGATTTAACTTATTGGGGTTTTGACAGGTCATGTTATTATTTACCGCAGCATTCAAAGACCTGTTTGACTTCTTACACTTGCATAAGAACTATCAGGGATGTGACAACATGAGTTTTCTATATAAGGCAAATAGACTCTGCATCACAAACATTTTTGACACTTTCAAATGCAGTTTACAGCCTTAGACATTCCGCTTCTCCCACCCACCATCATCCAAGGCCTATAGTCACCAAAGTTTCAGAATTAAGAGTGGGAGTATTACTAATCTACCAGTTAAGTGCAGAGTTTAGTGACCTGTTGGTTTGTATGTCCATGTATATGACAGAGTATGGACACATATCCCTGTTCCTGTCTGCAATTCTCTCTAGGAGTGCCCTCCTAATTTCCCTGCCCAAACCAACCACATCGACTGACCTGGGGTCTAACAGTGAATTTTAAGTAAGAGCCAGGAACAGCAGAGAAGCACATATGCATATTGGAGAAGTAAAGCAAAGGAGGAAATAAGGCATAGGCTGAATAAAGGAAGCACTGGAGAAAAAGAAATCCAGCATATGGGCAGATCCTTAGGAGGTACTTAATTCCTGTAAAAAGCCAAGGGGGCTGGTACCTAATTATCTCAAGGATCTTGACCTTAGAGTCTCATAAACTCTTCCTGAACTTATTTAGAAATGGAGGCGTAAAAGGTGATGCCCTACCCCATGACAGAAGCCCCTATGAGCCTGGCCCCTGGCAACACTCCCAGCTTTAATCAGCAGAGGCTAAAACAACTTCCTACACATGTTCTATTAGATCAATGCAAGAACAGGGAGCAACATTCAGAACTTTCAACTTCTTTTCCCTAGTTTTTAACTCTGGACTGTGCTTCCCATATTTCCTTCTGTTTTAGCTGCAGTGGTATTTCACTTGGCATTACTTAAAACCCAAAGCATTTCTTCTGCAAAGAGAGGCATCTGGCTGAATGCTAAATCACCTCTTATTTCTCCTGCTTTCAGTGAAATTTGGATGAGGTCATTTATAGAGGTTCTTTCCAATCAACATTTCTAAGATTCTGTGATTACTCTGTATGTGTTCTTATAATGTGAGATGACCCATTCCTATTTGGGCTCCTTTCTTTGATGAATAACAGAAGACAGTAGAAGAAAACTCATCAGACTACAGAACAACTAATTCTTATCTAATAACAGAAACTTTATTAACTCATGGAGCCCTATGCTGTCCCTCCTGGTGAATAAAAACAGTCAAGAAACAGCTGGTGTTTGCACACAGAATGTGGATTAGTTTGAGAGCATATCCATTTCTCTGGCTCAGCACACTGAAAGTTTTTATTCCAATTGCACAGGAAAGTAGTAGCTGCTAATGTTCTGGGGAAAAAGTGGTGCAATCTAGTATCAGTAAGAGATTTATACATTGGATCCACTCAGATTAGGCAATTGTAGACAGCAAATTAAACCTCTGCTTTAGGAAGTTGCCTCCAACACGAGGAGCAGTAGCCTGAGGTTCAAGTCTCAGGTTTGTGAGGAAGATGCTGTTCCCCCCTCCCTACAGCTGTACCTGATGTGAGGAAACAAGCCAGAAGGCCCTGTAACAAATACACTTTGAATACAAAACCTCTTGCTTCATAACCATATCTTCAGTGCTCTGAAAGTTTATCTGACATAGTCTCTATTCCCTCTCTCTGTTTCCTCACTTTCAACACCTTTACAGGGCTGTGATCTGCAAGACTGAAAAGACATACCCTTAGTGCTGAAAAATGAAAGACCTGCATGTCTGAAACTCACGTGGGGGTTGATGCATATAGTAAAGAGTGCAAAACACCAGGGCTTTGAGCAGGTGGTGCTACAGTCTCCTCTGTAATACGTACATACACACAAAATTAGATCTGCAAGTGCATTTTCTAGGTCAGCTTCTTCTCCCTCCTCTGCTCTCACCTCCTCCCTTGAGTTTTCCTAATTGTTCTGGGAAGGAATACATGTTTCAAAATGCATCACCAAACTTTATCTTACAAAAACATATTGTCCTGGTTATTTTATATCCCAAACTACTGTATATGGAATGTTAGACCTCCATTAATTTTGCCAGTGCAAAAATGGCCTATGCTTTCTTATGCTGTCAAGTGTTTAGTTCCTACACAGTTAATGAATTATCTTTCTAAAGCTAAGGACCAGGAATCTGAGCACAAAGACTGACACAGACAAGGGAAAGAAACAAGTAGGAAAAGTATATTTTATAGGTACAGTGCAAAACACTGCTACAAGAACACTGAAAAGGCCTTCCCTCACAGCTCTGCAGATTGCTGTGTCCTGAATTTTATGTGACTCTACAGCACTTTGCTTAATTTATTGTAGACTGCAGAACCCGGGATATAATGTGCAGTTTGAGAACCATATGGGCCTCTGAGCTGGGCTGAATGTCCTTCATAGTGATCAGCCTAACCACAATTCCTGACCACACACAGGATTTGCATGATGCAGTTACCAATTTAGGTGTACGTTCATCTGCTTTTCAGCTTCCTTCCTTGTGTATCATCATCCTATGACTATTTTTAAATAATCTTTGAAAAATAAAAATGCAACCAGACTTCTGGAAATTGCTTCTTCCCTTCAGCAATATTATACAATAAACTAGACGATAGTAGCACTATCTTGGATGGGTGGAGATAAGAGCCTGTCAGCACTTTCTTTTCAAATCCACTTCTGCAGGGACTTGTGATTCATCTACAATAATTTGACATGGGAAAAAGAGGGGATGTGAAACCTCAGACCTGGAGGAAGAACCTCAAAAAAAAGCATGAATAATAGTATTTCAAGGTATACTTGAAATAAATAGTGTGGAAAGAGGGACGCATAGAAAGAAAAGGAGGTGATACTTTGATTTACACTAATGTCATTCCATTTTCACTTATATCCTCCCTGTCCTTGCCTAACCATGGCTTTATGTTGGTCCTTAAACCAACTGTATTTACACACAACTATTAATTCTCAATATTCCTCTGAGGCAGGTATTACCAACTTGATTTTCTAGAAAGAGATGCAAGGCACAATTTTCCCCAGGCCACAACAGGAGTTCTATGTGAGAGCCAGGAATAGAAATAAGGAGTTCCCATTCCCTGTCCTAAATTAAGGTCACAGAACCCTCTCTGGCACAGGCTATTTTCTCAATGTTTTATGGATGTGACTATCCTGTTATGGAACTATGTTTTATACAGACTGGGATTTCCCTGGGACGTGTACAAAGTTCAAGTCATCTCACTGCCAGCTGAAAATACCTCTGATAAATAGGATAAGGGCCAGGGCTAACAGAGTTTAACAACATTCACAGGGCATTGTTAGCAGCCTTACAAGGTGGTAGGCAAGTGTGCATTACTCATTTAAATGCCTTTTTGTCTATGAAGCATTTTAATTCTCTGAATTTAACCTCCTCTCTTACTTGAAGCACCTGTGGCTGGTAAAGTTTAAGTAGCTAAGATGGGAAGTATTTGAAGGTAGAACACCTGTCTGCTGGACACAGGGTCTCTGAGTTCAGCATAAGTTTCTCACATTTTTGGCCTTGGACCTCTAACCCAGCATACCTGGGTATATTTCAGGTAGACTGTCACATGTGTGATGGTCACAGGTCCATATAAACCCAGCCTAACAGAGCTGTTATGGTTAGATTAAATCTGACTTCTTGGTTACATCTTTCAAGATCAGAGTGGTGGAATCACGATTGAGACCTTATGCTACATCAATTATTCTAAATCGCTCTGCTTCTCAGCATGACCCTTGGTTCTCAGGACAAGTGGTTGGGAGAGGCCCACATCCATGTTGCTACTAAAGCAGCATCTTTAATAAATGAATCCAAGATGTGTTTCATGCTCTCAAATATCACCAAAAGGCAAAGGGCAGGGGTGGGAGGTGTTGGAAGATAGAGGAAAGAGGTTTGGCTGTAGGCTGCAAGTAGTCTGCCCTGATGCAGTCTCATCCATACTCCCTCTTGGAAGAAGTTCCTGGAGTGAACAATCCTTCAAGCCACGACTACAAATTGTCTTGAAAGAGCTGGGGACCATCACAAAATTCAGCCAAGGAAAAAAAAATTCTAAAAACTTTTCAGTATGGAATTTCAGGAATTGAGTATTTGAGTATAATCATTAGTCCTCCTTTACATAGCAATATAGGTATAGTCTAAATATTTGCAGCTGGTCCAAGGCCTGAAGTTACAGACCTGCTTCCAGAGGGGATGAGCTCCCATCCTGCAAATAAGTGATGTGTCTACATTCCTTCTCAGGCAACTATGTGTTGGCACAGGCTCTTTATCACATCAGACACATCAACAGAGCCTCCAGGTAGATTCACTGTGTGGACTTTGGTGCTGACAGCACCTTACAACTTTCTGAACATTCATATTTAGCATATTTCATCTTAATTACAGTGAACAACTGTCAGCATCTCCTAAAGGAAATCTCCCCAAAACAATCTGTCAGGATTCTCAGAATCAAGGTTTATGAAATGCCAGTATAAGGAAAACTGAAAACTTTCCTGTTTACTGAGAGTCAGTCTCCCAGAAAACCTGCTTTTCTGGCTTGGTGGGGATCATTTGAGTAGCTAATGGGTGCAAATTTAAGTTGGGAGAAGATTTTTACTTCCCAATGATACTCTCAGAACACTCAAGAGCCAAGTGACTCAAAAGAATAGCTCAAACTGCCTTAATACTTGATCAAATCATTCTGTGCCATCTCTCCTGGGATTACAGATCATTAACTTCTACAGGGAGTCAGAGGAATTCCCATCAGTAATCTTTCTCCTCATTGAAGTTTCCATTACATTCAGCACAACCTGAAGCTAGTCTTTCTTGAAAAATCCTGTCCTTCATGCTTATTAATACTATAGCAAACGCTTAAAGCTGAAGGAAGCACAATCAGAAAAGTGAAAGCAATAAATATATATATATTAATATTGAGAATATTTCTGACACTGGAAACATAAAAGCTTCTTTTCAAAGATCAGAACTGTTCAGTGACAGTTTTCAATTCTATTGCTATTATCACTTAAATATATTTATATAACACTTCTTTATCACCGTTCTCTATGACATCTCTTATAGCTAAGATGAATGTCTATATATATCCCTCTCTTAGTCAATAATTAGTTTGCAAAATCAAGCAGATCATGTAGCTGAACATCAAGTCATTTCTATTTGAAAGTGCCTCATTTTATGTAATTATTATGTATAATTTAAAGCCAAAATATATTAAAAAATTTAAGTGTCTAAGGAAACTCTGAACTTCTCCTTCAAAATGTTCAGTAACCCTTAGCTATGTTCCTCCTGCCCTAATTTTTCCATAGGTAAACTTTATTGCAGTACTTATGAACCATAACAATGAACTCTTCTTTATTGCCAGCTCTAAAGAGAAACCCATATCCCACTATGGCTATATGTTCAAAAGCACAGTACAGAGGGCATTCCCAGTGTCCTTTAGCTCCAGGTGAATTTTAAGTAATTTGGAGTGGTGAATATCAGATCCATTGCTGCACTACCAGAGAACGTTCTTGTGATGACAAGCATGACAACAAGGTGGGGATGGAACTATGTGACACTTTAAGGTCCCCTCCAAAAGAAACAATCCTATGATTCCATGACAGCAAGCACTGTGAGACATCCAGTCCAGTGCCCACCTGCTGGCAGCAGCAAAAAGAAGATATTTTGGCAAAATTTGGGGGGAAAAAGCCACTGGTTCAAAATTATGTAGGGATTGAGGATCTCGCCTTCAGCAGAACTTCCTTACAGTGTATAAAACTTTTAAAAACCAAAATAACGCACCTTTATTAAAAAAAAAAACCAAACAATGCTAAAAGTCACTTTTTAAACTGTCTCAGGGAATCTGCCACTAGCAACCCATCTCTGTCACAGTGTACAGGGAGCTTGTATGCAGGACAGTGGCAGAAAGTGAGACACAGTACTCTTATACAAACACATTTTTAACACCTGATCTTGATGCTTTTCAAAAAATACCTCAGCATTTCCCTGCCAGCTGTTGGTCAGTGCCAGTGGGTGACAGCTGGCAAGTGAACTCACTCCAAATAAGAGAAAATATTGAAAAAAACACTTGTTTGCATTCCCTAACTAGTGGTCAAGTAACTCCTGTGATATTGAGGGCCTGAGCCAAAAATTTCAGAAGATTCATAATACAACTTTTTTACCTTTTACAATCTAGCCAGACCTCACCAGCTTCCTTTCAAACTTGCATCCTCAGGACGCTTGCCCAGACCACTGCCTTCTCATCCTACCCCTAAGTTGCTGTCTCTGCATCATCTTTCCTCATGTCTTTTTTCCACCTGCCCCACCTGAACCTTCCTGCTGCTGCCTCCTACCTCTCCTTAGGCTTCTGGCATCCTCTGTCTCCTGTAATACTGACTTCTGCAGCACCCACGCTGAGTTCAAGAAACTCAGCATCCCTTATAAAGTCAGACTGCTTTTCTCTGATACCAGAGTTCCTCTCAATGCTTCTCACTGGTGGGGAACAAGAAGTTCTGAAGAGTAGTATCCACTTTATACATTTTTTAATACTAGGAGGACTTCCTGACAGGGGTCCCATGGCCTCATAAACTGCTACTCGCTGCTCAGAAGATCTCAGACTGGTGGCCTTTTACTAAAATGTGTAGTTCTTTTCTCATAGTCATTGATGATGGGTGGGAACTGCTGGAGAGCTCTCAGTTCAGCCAGAAATGGTAAGTGCAAGGGGTCAGTGAATGCCTGACAGAAATAAAAAGATAGAGCCAGGTAAATTTGCTTGGGCTTACACCCCATGTCCAGCCTGCATAAATGTAATGCCAGAGAAGAAAACTCTCCCTGCCTTGAGCATTGTGCACTAATGCACAAATCCTCTGTGATCCCAGTGATCATACTCTTGCCAATGGCAATGCTGCATCTCTTCTGCAGCTCCTTCTATTACTGAGCACTTATTTAAACACCGCAGTAGCCTAGCAAGAATTATACGTGGAAGTAGGTTTCTCAGAGCCACTGTCAATGTTATGCATAGCAACTGGCAGCAATGTTCCAGCTGACTTACTCTGCTGATTGTCCATGAATAGGCAGCAAACTCTTTCAGAGGGTTCTGAAACCCTATACAATACACCAGTCTCTACAGTTGGATCACAGCACTCAGCACAACCACGGATATATTGTATTTTTACATCTCTCCAGTTCTGGCCCCCCAAAAAATCAGAAATTAAATGTCAGTGAAGTCAGAGGTTAGGTGTACATCAGCAAGCAGCACAAATGGATCCACAGAATGAAGAGCTGGTAAGAAGTGCTCAATCACAGCTTCACACCTGTGTTTTGGATCTTCCTTTGAAATAGTGTTAATCTGCTTTTATAAGCTGAATACCTAGAAGATTTTTCAGAATACTTGGTGTGTTTCTGGAATGAATCCTTCTGCTTAGTTTCATCAAAAAGGCATCCTGATTCCACACCACAAGCCTACTCTGTAATGCAAAAAAAAAAAAAAAAAAAAAAAAAAAAAAAAAATTCAGGATCAATGGGCAGGACTGGGAGATTATTGCCAAAAAAATCATTTGGAATTTGAATGAGCATTCTATCTAGTTGCATCCATTGCACACATCAAGAAGCCAAAGCATGCAAGGCCTTGAGCAGGTCTGCTGTGTATCACACCTAGCTGGAGAAGTACTTTCCTGTCATCTCAAACTGCTGCTCCTTACAATAGCCAGGTCTAGATTACAACAATAGAGAGAATATTCTCAATTAAGAGCTAAGTAACATACCAGAGTTTGTTCAAGAGACTAATAATACCAGTACAGGAAACTACCAGTTTTCTAATAGTTTGATAATGATAAAATTAATAAATACAAAGGTCAAGATCTTCAGTAATGCCACTTACTGTTTGTTTCAATAATAAAATCTTCTGCACTCCAATAATTTTTCAAAACATAGGAGATTTGGCAGCTGACGAAACAAGCAGGTTTACTTGCATCCTCACCTTGGATAGTGGAATATGTCACTATCTGGATGTTTCAGCTAAAACTGAGAAATAGTAGAAAAAACCCTACCAAAACCAGCTATTTTGCTGGAGGACTGGTTGTCATAAGTGTGCTAGGAGGAAAGAAAGAAGACAGGGAAGAGAGATAAGTATATCTTATCCCTTTAAAAAGAAATTAAATTCTGCTAGGACAGATATAAAAATAAACCTAAATCAAAAGGAAAGTAGGATTAATCAAAATAGCTGGTCAAGGTCAACAAACAGAAAAGTCAATGGAATCTCCTCAATATCTATTTTCAATATATAGAAGCAAAGGAGGTAAGGCAGAATAACACTTCCATCTGAGAGTCAGAACTGTGGCTGAAATATAATTTAAGAAACATGTCAGTCAACCTGAAATCCCTTCCCAGCACTCTTAATAAGAGCAAAATGAACAGGATATTAAGAGCCAGGAGATAACTCTTCTGCGATACTGAACAAACAATTCAGCAAAGTGAGTAAGCACATACTGACATTTTAGCATGCATCTAAGTTTCAGCATCTTCAGTGAGGATCTGATATCTGCCTGTGCACTGCTCTCGATGGAGATCCATGAACATGGGCCTGTCTTACACACAATCCTTCCTTCAGTCTGTGGATGTGAATCTGCCCAGTAGCTGTGGAGCTTCTCAGCGACTCAGGGGAGAGGCAGTCACGTGCCAACCCGTCAGGATCACGAACAAGACAGTTCTGCACAGCACCTCCTGGCACCTGAGGGCCATGTTTTACAGCCTGCTTATCCTCTTTCTGCCTCAGCTCTGTATTGCTCTGATGGGAACACAGGTACTTTCCTACTAGAAACTGAAAAAGTGTTCAAATGAGTTAAAGTGCAATCGTGGCAATTCAGGTTGACTTTCAAACTAAACTGCTCTGAATTCTTTGCAGTTTCCAAGTTAAAGATCACAAAACTGGACATCACTGGAAGGAAAGGTCCAGGACAAGGACAATTATCAAAATCCAGGAAATCAAGCTGACTAGCAAAGCTTCCCACAGGCACAGTGAGAGCTCCTCCACTGACCTTCTTTGCAACATATGGTGTGGTAAGATGTGCACCCTCTTCCTGCCCCACCACACTAACTCCCTGACACCACCTGCTAGAAATGAGAAGAGAGTAAAACTCCTGCATGAGGAACCAATAAAAATGGGTGTGATGGTTCTGAGGTGGCATATTTCTCTCACTTGCTTCTCTGAAGGAAAAGTCCGTATGCAACAAAATTAAAAACTGTAAATCAAAAGTGTAAGCAATACTGCAGCGTGCCCTGTCCTTTTGAAAAGAGTCAGTTAATAACATTTTAGCACTTGGAAATATTTGCCTGTACTTTGAATTCCTCTGTTGTCTAGTCCACTATCTAGATTTCATATTCTGAGGACCTATTTTCTCCTCTGTCACCCAGAATATAAAGTGTCATTTCAGGATATTGCAGGCTTTCCTGAGTTCAAGAACCACATGATTCTAGAAGTCATAATATTATGAGCATGCTTAGATCTATGACTTCATGCCACATGACTAAAACATTTCCTAAAAAGAAACAGTCTTACTACTTATTCACACTTCTTTGGTTGTTAACAATGGGTCTGCACCCATAAATCTGGAAATATAACCCTACGTGTCCAAAACAAAAAGTCATGAATTCATATACAAATTACAGAACAAACAAAAATGAAAAAAAGGTACTTGAACGAGGTGATTTCTGCACATTTACCAGTGTAACTCATGCATGCTTGATGGTGGTATCAAAGGGTACTAATTGGACACGTGTTGAACCAGCCCAAGATAAATAAGTTCACCTGTTCTCCTTCTCATCTCTCTGAAAATGATCACTATCCCACACACTCACTTTTCATTTGAGAAGTTGGTAGTTCATACACCACCACAAGAAGATAAAACATTGACTGTGACTAATGTAATGAGCCTGAAGCACTAAAGAAAGATGAGGGGAAAAAAGTTCAAAATTTATGGTTTTTATTCTCTTGCTTCCTCCTAACAGGATCTGAAAATCTTGAAAGACCTTAAGTGCATCAAAGAATATCCTTTGAAAATCATGCTTACAGGCAGGAATACAAATTGGATACTAGTCCCTAGGCCACTGGCCTACCTTTGTAGAAGGGTGGCTTGCATTTAATTTCCCCTAACAATTCCCCTAATTTAACATTTGAAAACAAGAGAACTTAAGGTTTGAAAGTAAAAAACAAAAAAACCCCTTCTTTTCAAAAAATGCAAATTTAAAAAGTTTCTGATCTGACAAACTCTTAATGCTATTTATATTACTAGTGGCATCATGACACAGCGATTAAATTATAACCCTTTCACTAATAGAACATATTTTCACCTATTTAAAACAGAAGGGAAGAAACAAGAAACTTTAGTTCATGAAAACTTCAAGTAACCAGACATATAGGCAGGCCATAGTTAGAGGAAAAGCAGATGGTATACAAACAATTTGTGTTTGACTATAACCAAGTTTGAGTTAGGGTATTATTTGAAGCAATACATGAGCTGTCATTAACTTCTAGCTGATACAAGTTTAGGCAGCATTGGGTCATCTATATTCCATAAAGTCTTTTCATTCCATTTAGGCTACTCTTTCACATGGGAACTCACAAAGCATACCATTTTCCCTAGTTTGTGGGCTGTATAACTAAAACTGTATTTTTGCAGCTTAGCTATTTTTGAGGATTAGTAAAGTTCAGGTATGAAGTTAATGATTTAAAGTAATTACTGACACCAATTTTTTTTTAATATATAACTGCACATTTCCTACGCTATTTAGACATAGAGGAACAGTTTTAATATAATCCAGTATTTAAGGAGAGCAAGGAAAAGGAATGGGACAAAATATGTAACCCCCTTGTAAAATCATTATGATTGACCCAGTGATCCAAGAACCAAACTTTTTCCCCAAAGACATTAAGTTTTAAAAACATGCCATCAGAATTATTTCAGTAAAATAACAAACATCAGTTATACTCAAACATCAATCCAGGATGTATGTGGGGGAAAATATAGTCCAACCCAACACTATTGTTAAAAAAATTGGGATGGGGTTGCATTACACAGCCAGGAAAAAAAACTTCTCTGGCTAACTGCGCCACCTTATGATTTAAATTTAAATGGAAAATTAAATGATTGCCCAGTCTATATAAGAAAACAGTTACTTGAAGATATTTCTCTACACCTAAAAATGGGATCGGCAGCTTACTTTATTCTTTCTTACAGAGAAGTGCAGGGCTGTGTATCTCAGTATTGCTCTTCTGGTTAAAAACCATGTCAGCAATATAAATGGAAAAAAATACATTCAGTCTTGCTGGATTGTGTTTTTGTAATAACAGTATACACATCCAAATCAATAAAGCCAGGCAAATAGCAGAGTAGTGGTTAAGCAATCTTAGCACTGTTAGCTAAGTATACAATCAACTCTAAAACAAATGCTTCATAATCCGTAATTCTCTTGTGTAAATCTCTACTCATATAACCCTGGGAAATAAGAAAGCTTTACTTCTGATTTTTTTTTCCTCTAACATTTAAAACATGCCGGCTGTAAGCCCTAATTTATAGCCAACAGATCGCAATTTGCACTGAAATCTCTAGCCAGACAAAATTAAACACCACAGATATTCAAAGGAGTTACAGCATGCATTTAAATACATTAACCACATCCTACCTTGCATCCAAACATCAACGATAAAGTGTTGTTGGTGCATGCAACTTTGCAGTGGCAAATCATTGGTGTAAAGCAGTCAGGATTTTTAACAATAGGGCACATTCCTTTAGTGCTGCAGTAGTGGCAGCCTACTGAAGGCTGAAAACAAGTAGCTAACACAGCACATGGAGTGGCAACATATGCTGCTCAACAGCTAGCTTTCCTCTTGCTGGTCAGAAGCAGCCTGCTTGAATCTCTACCTGGGTCCCATTCAGCCATCCCCTTCTTTGTTGGTGAATCAACGATGCAACAATGAGCACGGATCCCAGGATTTCCCTTCCTCTGGGAAATTAGTTTTTACATCGGGAAAAAAAAAAAAAAAAAGGGGGAAAAAAAAAGAAAAGAGAGAGATGGAAATGAGGGGGACTAGCAGGTGTGGCAGTATTAGCATGTAAAAGGATGTAAACGCCTACTCATAACAATCACATAAGATTGTCATGCTAGCTGAAGTGGGTTGAAATTATTCCATCGGAAGAAAAATACTGCAGCTCCTGATTTGGTAAAAAGCCAGTGAGTTGCTGCAATACATAGTCATAGTATGGAGAGAAGAGGAAAAAAAATGACTTATCTAAGAAGGCAGGATCCTCAGCCTTTATCAATATGCATTCCAGTAAGGATTCCCTTCCCAGCGCCTCCCCGTGAAAAAGAATCAAATCAGTCGCAACTCCGGAGAAGCGATGACCTTTGCTTTCCCCAAATAGATGAATCTCAGCAGGAAACAAACTGTACTCAGAGCTGAAAATCACAGATGCTGGGAGTTTGTAATAAGAGAAATACAAGCAACATTTATCCAATCCTGGCTTGCCACATGGGAGTTTTCTCCAGGCACAAATTTACAAAGAGACAGGTTGAAGGATTGCAGGAGACAGTGAATAAAGATATGAAGTTACACAGAAAATGCACCAGCAGGAAGCTAAAAAGTCAAGCCTCTTTAAATTCTGCTTTGGAGGCAATGTAACTACTGACTCCAGCTAGTACTGCTATCCTGCAACCTGCAAACATCTTGCTGTAAACGAGAAAAGCAATAATTAAAGAAGTTTGGGAGCATAATGCTGGTTTGGATTCTGTTAAGCTGTCGCTGCTCCTTCAGTTAAAGCAACACCAGCTGAAAATGCATAATAAAGCACTTGGATGAGCAAATCACTAGCTGTGCTTCTTAAGAGGATTATTTATATCAAAAGTTGGATTAATGCATCGTCCAGGTTTAGGTTTGGTCATAGACACAAAATGAAAAGACCATCATATGGAAAGTAAAGTGATGTCCTTAATGATTTCACAGCTGATAGCAAAGTAAACCAAGCAGTTGTTTCACAGTGCCCTGACCCTGCTTTTCTGTGACTCACTAAGCTCTGCCCATCAAATTAGAAACTCTTCCTAAAGAAATGAGAGCAGCTTGTCTCCCTGGCAATCGCTAGTGAGTTCTTAAGTCACAACTGAAACAGTTTTCTGTTCTAAACCCGAAGCAGAAATTTGTTATACAACAGAACAGAGAAAATGGCAAATGGAGGTCCCAGTGTGAGTCCAGATCAAGCAGTACAGAGGATGAATAGCACAGGATTTTTTTTTAAAGCTGCCTGAGATTGCAGACCCCAACTCAGGCAATCTCTTCTACTGAGATTTTGTGTTTATATAAGTATAGATACATGCATGTATGCATATATCTATATTTTAAGTAGAATTTCTTCAGTATAATTTACCCTCACTTGGCAAAGTTTCAAGCCATAAAAAAGCCAATCTCTTAAACATCTTTGTTACTACTCTTGCACAATCCAATAACTTTATCCAATGTGCAGTTACTTTTCAGCTTGGAATGATGTTTTCTGATTATTGTTTCTCACTCTATTTTTTAACTTAGCACTTGCAAGAGCCCAAGCTCAGTAAAATTACAGCAGTTTCTAGATGGAAGTGGCAGATAGAGCTGCTCCACAGTCAGAGTTGCAACCCAGTTCCACCCAGTTCCATTTCTGAAGACTTCTTTTTTGCAAATAACAAGCTCTTACAGAGCATTGTCCTCAATTAACTCAGCTCACACTTCTCTCCCAACCAGCCTGGACGTGAGCCCATGTGCCATGGGAGCTCACTGCATGGATGCCCTTCAGTCAGCTGTTCAATAACCTAAGTTTGTGTGACCCAGGAGTCCAAAGTGACATCGCAGCAGCACTTCTCCGCAATAGTGACTGAGCCTGTTTAGAAAAGTACTGTGGTGACAAACAGCAGCTGTAACATTGCTGAATCTTTGATCTGTTTATTCCTAGCTTGCCTGTCTTGTTATTAAGCTATATATTATACAGATTTTTCTTTCAAGCACTGTCTCTCGCATAACCAGCACTGGTGTAAATATAGAAAAGCGTAGTTTCCATGACAATACATTCCATAGTTACAGCCAGCAGCCACTATCATTAAAACATGAATCACAGTGCTACCTTAAGGTGTGAGCACACTTCATCACTGGCCTTAGAAGCATTAATTTGGGATGGGGGTGGCATGGCAATATTTTTAGGAGACACTACTATAAAATGCCAGAAAACTGTGCTATTAAACTATTTTGGCCCTCCTAATAGCCACCCATCTTAGATATTTCGGTGATCAGTAACTCCCAATCTGTACCAATTAGCATTTCTAAGAGAAGAATGCATCACATCTGTACTTTTCAATGTTTTAAACATGATGTCCTGATTGAAAACTGAACTCAATCACACGTGTGATTTCTGATTAATATGCATATGGCCTAATTAAAGTCACCTGCATTTATTTCCAAATCCCAATTTCCAAAAAGGGAAAGACAATCAGCCAGTTAGCCTCTTGAACTGTTTGGATCTTACTGCATTCAGCTGGCTCATGCTTTAAAAGGGAGGACATACCTGCTCATTAAAATTATCATTTCTTCCCTAGCCCCTGCCACTATTGCAGATTTTCAACCAGAACAGGTTTCACCTGTGATTTCATTTCAGTGTTAATATGCACCAAACAGTAGCACCCAAGTATTTTGCAAAGCACGAAATTCATCCCGTCACACTCCAGCTAATCATTGCTTTCAAGTGAAAAACAGTTACCTGACACACAGTCATTTGGGAAAATCTCAGAAAGGGAAGATTTATTCCAGTGACAGATTTGAATAATAACTCACATCGCAATTGGCCAAGACATTTATTTCCATTAAGTGACAATCACATACAGAAAAATGCCATAAGAAAACATTTGCTCAGAGATCCTTCTCTAGCTTTTCTTTTTTTACAACAGCACTCATCACACACACACACTAGTATATCGCCACTTGCCCAGAAAGGCATTTAAATCACATTTGTACTGCAGGAGCAAGGATTCTTGGAAAACTCTATGTCCACATTTTTGTGCTAATGGGATATGCAGAAGAACACAAGTTGTGGGTGTTACTCTATGAAGAGTCCATGGATCAGTGTTTTTGAGCCCTCCAGCCTTCTTTAGGCTCAAGTGCATTGACCCAGCCACAGCCTGGTAAGACCTCTTCTGCTTTACCAGCTCCTCTGGAAGCTGCCAACCTTTCAGCTCCATGTTTCCCAAACATGTCGGTCTGCCTTTCACAGTGCACCATTTCATGGAAATGGATGAATTAACTTGGAGCAACTGAGTTGCATTTCAGGAAGTATTATGATCATGTTTACATGGTATTTCCTCACTTAATGTGTATATATCTCCTCCTGTACTGAAGCTATTTTAAATAGCAATGTTTAGCTTTGCACCTGACATATCATGTGAGAAACAAGACCAATACAAGTATAAAATAAGAAAAAAAAATTTCAAAAGTAACGACCTGGAGAGTCACAAAGAACTTTAAGGTATTCACCTTTAACTATGTTAGGATGGTCAATTTTAGGATTTCTTAACTCCCTGATGTTTCTGTTGAGAAGATGCTTAAGTTTTGGTACTATGGTACTTTGTGCACTTCCCCTTCCCTGATTTCACTACTCAACTTTTTGTTCCATTGCTATACCATTACAAACTCCCCTAATCCTTACAACATCCATTAGCTATGAGAAGATCATGATGATCTATAAACCCTTGGCCAAGGTACATGATTATTAACTGGCTTCTAATCTTATGTTAGAATTCAAAACCATCTTCTTTGCTGCTGTTCTCTGAAGTCCCTGAATACTAATCAAGCCTCTTAAAAACTGAACCTGGTTCTGACAGTGATTAAAGAGAAGTTGTCTTCTCAAAGAATCAGATAAAAGAAAAAGCAAAAAGGCTTGTTGCATCACAAAGGAACACACAAAGGGAACCAGAGAACATAAAAATAAAACAAACTTGAAAGATCCCCCATCAAAATAGAAATTATTGCACATAACTGTCTCACACCTCTAGTCTAAATCAAAGTTTTTATGGCTGTTCTGTCTTTGGAAAGGGTCCCCTTAGGGTATTTCAAGGACTCAGCTATGTCTACACTTTCTGTGAGCTGTTCATTTTGGGGTATACAATGGAACATCAAGCCTTCATTTTGCTGATTTTTGTGTATTGATGAGTATCAGAAGCCTGGGTTTAGTTTGCCTGAAAAATCCATCTCCCTTTGGAACAGTAATCATAGAATGGTTTGGGTTGGAAGCAACTTTTAAAGGCCATGTAGTTCAACTCTCCTTTAACAAACAGGGATATTTTCAACTAGATCAAGTTGCTCAAAGCCCTGTCCAACCTGGCCCCAGATCTTTCTAAGAATGGGACATCCACCACCTCTCTGGGCAACCTGTGCCTGTGTTTCACCACCCTCCTTGGGAGAAAAAAAAATTCCTTATATTTAGTCTAAATATAGTCTCCTTTACTTTCAAATCATTACCCCATGTTCTATCACAACAGGACCTGGAAAGATTTCTGTTCCCATATTTCATACAGGCCTCTTTAAGTACTGAAAAGCAGCAGTAAGGTCTCCACAGTGCCTTGTCTTCTCCAGGCTGAGCAATCCAAACTCTCAGCCTTTCCTCACAGGAGAGACATCCCAGCCCTCTGATCACTTTTTGCACTTGCTCCAACGGGTCCATGCCTTTCCTTCACTGGGAATCCCAGAGCTGGATGCAGCACTCCAGGGGGAATCTCACCATAGTGGAGCAGCTGGGGAGAATTACCTTCCTCAACCTGCCAGTCACCCTTCCCTTGATGCAGCTCAGGACATTCTGGGCTGTGAGCACCTATCATTAAAGTCTGCCCAGGAAAGAGCCCACAGTCACCAGATACCAGCTCAAGAGCTGCTAATTTTCTACACCTCATGCAAAACTGTGCTTGAACTGGTTCCAAGGAATAATACGAGACTGAACTTTCACACATACCTTTAGAAACAGGGATAAGGCAACACTTTTTTGTGTCCAAAGGCTCAAGGAGTAGATAAGGTCTGGGCTGGTCCTGTCATGAGGAGGAGATGAATAGGGCTGCTGGGGTGGAGATGGAACAGAGAGCTCCAGAGACAGCTGTGTAGAGACAGATTTGCCACATCTGTGACATGCCATTGGGACTGCTGGACCCACCTATTCCACTGTCACGAGCAGCAGCTGCTCCATCTCACACAGTGGCTTGTGACAACTGATTTCATTTTCACAAATCACTGTATGGAGACAGGGATGAGTTGCCAGTTGGCTCTGCCAACAGGAGGCCCTGCTGGTTCACTTCACCTAGAGATAACAGGGACATGGAGATAGAAAGTTCTCCTCAAGCACCTTGCAATCTGAGCGTGGAGTCAGAGAGAAAGACAGGATAGATTTCATGCTCTGGAAAAAAACTTATGCATCAAGAATTCAGGTGTGGTAGGCAGCTTGGAAAAGATATGACTCAATCTCCCCACTGGAAGATAGAATTAATGCCTTCCAATTAAATGCCCCGATCTCTACGTATGCCATCCTATAACAGTGATTTTTAAGTTAATGGGAATACTCTTACAAAAAGTACTCATGTTCATAAGTGTTTACACATTCTGAAGTGCCACATTCCCATGGTTCTACATTAGTAACTAGTGAAAACCTGTCTGAATTATTTATGACAATAATTTTGATCTGTTAAATCATTTACAAAGTCACCAACTGCATATAATTTTTAAAGTAACTTCTCCAGCCAGTTATAAATTTAAAACAAAAATATGAGAGGAGAGAAAAAATAATAAAATATCAGCTTGAAAGAAAAAAGCAAGCATATTGCTGCCAGTCCTCAACAGATACAAAACAGCTCCACTTATATATGAAGATTCCTATTTATATCTTGTATTAGCATTTTTAAGGTTTTCTGTGACAAATCAAAGAGAAATAAAGGCCTGATCCTGCTGGCACAGAGTGGAAACATGCACACAGAATATTCAGAAAAGATATGCCTTACTTTAATGTCACTATGTAGACTTACTAATTCCTTCAAGTGTTTATAGTGTAATACACATGCATCTAAAAGAACTTGAAATGATCAGTTTAGCCACCACATGCTAGAACTTACCAAGGACTAAGAGCTGCAGTATCTACCCAGGCTGCTGGGACAAAAGAGGGGTTAGTCTACATGGAATTTTGTGTTGATACCCTGCTGCTAACACTAAACTGGCCAGCTCTGCTCATCAATGTGCACTGAAGTTATTGCACCACACACATCTCTGCTTTATGCATTGAGTGGAGGCATCAGCCTGGCCACAGTCCCCTCCTTGTGGTCACCAGCTCTGCACACACGTCCTTGTGCGAGCAAGACTCCCTCAGCAAGAAGCAACAGGAATTGGTAGGAATTTTCCATTTGTTCTCCTGCCTCTCCCTGAATCCATTTACTTCCATAACATCCATTGATGAGAAGTTTTTCTGGCCTTCCAATTCAATCTTTTTTGTTTATTCTGAATCTTGGCCCTCATATCTTTATCAGCCTTCTCAAAATGTTACAATGGAAGGAACAAGGAACAGTTAACTTCTATTCATCCTCTCCATGTCAATCATGACTTTGTAAACCAGTTAGAGACCAAGAGTTGTGCATCCTCAGTAGCTGGTCTCTCTCCCATTATGAAAAGTTGTAGCTTAATAGATCTCAATCATTCTTATAAAAACAGCATCTATATATTTGAGGATGATCATTGATTATCCCAACTTGTTCAACTTAATTCTTTCAAACTTCACCATAGCGTGTACACTGTAAAACCCTTAATGTCCTTGGTGTTTTCCTCTAAAATCTTCCCATCCCTCTCAAAGTATGCATCCAGTGGTCACACTGCCCTGTAGAATAATTCCACCCATCTCTCACTTACAGCAATTCTCTAAATATAGTCCAAGTTTTTTACATTAGCTTTGCAACAGCCTGTCATTTTTCACTGAGACTCACTCTGGGATTCATTTCTACACCATTCCACCTTCCCCTGCTTCCTGACTAATCAATACACATTTGGTATTCATGCAACTGGATATCCCTTTCTACATGCAACACTTAATATTTGTACTTCATGTTATTGCTTTGAGGCCATTTATTTATGTTGAGCTTTACACGTGCCATTCCTCTGACAATTTCTGGTGTACTCAGGGTATGGACTTCAATAAAAAAGCACTTGGAAGCAATTCTTCCTGGGATTTAGACTAGCAAGAGCACAGAGTGTTACATCGCCAAAAAGAGTTTCAAAGGGGAAAGCCACTTTCAAGAAATGTATCTCTGGTGTCTGAGGAGATACATACGCTACTTAGAACCCACTCTCTTAGGATCACACAAAATTAAAATGTTGGTGATCAATAATGGCCCACATAGATGGGAAGCTGATAGGGACTATACCCAGCTGATGGCAAGAATTTATCTTCTAATAGTCATGTGTGAAATCCTTTCATGATCTAAATAAAAATTAGGAGAAAAAAATAATAATAAAATTGAAACCAAATTAATAACCCCCCCTCAAAAAAAACCCCAAAAGTAAAAAACCATTGCTATTACCTTGACCATATCCTGGAAGTATTTTGTAAGGCCCTGGATTAATTTTCAAATGTAGTTCCCATCACTGGCTTTTAGTGGAAAACCAGTGCCTCTACAACCATCACTTGTACTGAGACCTTCAGACTGCTGGCAACCTCAGAAAGGAACCACCAGAACCCAGCCCTTATTTTTTGTGTCATATGGTACTACTATTTAGAGAGAAATAATAAGCATAAAGGAAAAGTTCTTGATGAAAGCAGAAGTAAAAATAAAACCCATGATGCATCAGAATTCATGAGAAGGTCAGACTATTTGGCACTTTGGAGAAGTGAATTTTCCATATTACTAGCGCTTTGAAAGAAAATCTGTTATCCTGATTGTAAAGTATCATTCAACTGAGCTATAATTAAATAAAAATATATAAATAAATAAGTGGACCAGGCCTAAATCTAAGTCCTATGCTGTAAAGTCTTACATTACTTGCTTCTTGTTATTGTGTTCAAGATTTTCTCTGGCTAAGGGTGTAGGCACCCTGGCTGGGAGAAGCAGACACACATTTCATGCTAGAGTTGAACCCAGGCTGTCACCACATGTTCTAGAAGCAGGAGAACACCTTTAGGTTTCTCTGTGAAATTTTTCTCAGAAATTCTCCCTGACACATAGATAAAGAAGTTCTGATTACCAGATGTTTGATTTTTTTTTTCAATTTTTTCTTTATATAAATATATCCATCTTTCCAGTTGCCATTAAAAGTGAGCATTTTCTCAGCAGTCAGGAAGACTGTCAGTGATTTCCTTCAGATTCTTGTAACAGGAAATTCTGTTCTCATTTCTGGCAAATGCCACTATCCTCACAGCTTTTAGCATTTAATGGTTCTTCAGCTATGAAATTCTCATTCCATGGGAAAAAAAAAACCAACCCAAATCCAAGAAAAACTCACAAATAAGAAATTGTGCAGTTGTGGTCACAGCTAAATTGTATATCAAGTTTTCCATCAAAATTGTAGCAAAAACATCTGTAAAACAACATCTACTTTGGCTCTCTGTTTGCTGGCATTTCTAACCTCACCATGCTAAGGACAGACTATGGATCTTGCCTCAGGGCACAGTGGACACACAGGATCCCCTTAGGTGTAAATAGGGGAACAGAGATTGCAGATCCCTCTGTTAAATATATCCATCCCACATCTGGAAAACAGCCACTATCAACAAGGAGAAAAACATCAATGCCCACCATTGTCTTTTTGGAGGGAGCTACCCTTGACTCCAGCCCATACAGGGGTACCACCTAGCTAAAGAAAAATGTTTCTGAAAGAAACTTTTTTCTCTCAACAGTTCCTGTGTGTCTTTCTCTGTAACCTGACCAGTTTTTACAGCAGGAAAAGAAAAGATTACCCAGGGAAAGCTGGAAGGGTGTTGCTTTTGTGTGTAACACAGACAGCAGCCTCTCTCTGTCTCCATGGGCTGATGCCCATCACCATGGCTTTAAACACGAGCTGTAAAGCCTCATGACTCATGAGGAGGAGGAGAAGTGAGCTTAATTCTAGGTTGCCTGGGAATCCTATCAATTCTCTCACTTTTGGACCAGGCACTCTCAGTCACAGAGGCTCACAATGGTGCTCACATTCTGGCTTGATCCTCTTTGCTGGGGCACTTCCAGGGAGAAGCGCAGGGCTAGTGACAACGATCCTTCCTGGCCAGCACTGACCACTAGCCCTTTATAGCACCTTTATTTTTCTAGAATGCCTTTCAAAGCTAGGGCAGGGACTTTTCACCCTGACAGCACTGCCCAAACACTCTCTGCCCCTGGGGCTAGGGGCTACAAGCAGGGTCTGTCACTGCTGGCCAAAGGAAACAGTTCTGTAAGTGGAAGACATTAAGGAAAAGGACATCTCCAACTCTGTGTTGGTTAGGAATGCCTCCTACCTCCAATGTTTTACAATCCTGGGGAAGGGGAATGAGAAAGACCTTCCTAAAATGATATTATACAGAGTCCTCCAAAGAGTCCATGGGAATAATAATATGAAATAAAGACATTTTAAGAGCGTTATTGGAGGGCCCACTGTGCAGTCCTCTACAGATATTTTTAATGCCTCAAAGATGAGGAGCTTAGTGGAAAATCAATGCATTTCTGAGGGAAAGGAGCCAACAGAGCTTAAACTGCTCCCAGAGACTGCAGGCCTATGAGAATCTGCAGAGCCCTCCTGAGCCAGTCCCCAGCTCTGTGTGGTGACTGAAGACCATCGCCTCACCCAGCACCAGGGCTGCTGGAGGGGCTGCTGCCAGGCACAGCATGGTCCCAAGACCATGGTGCCACAGGCAGCTCCATGTTGTTCAGAAGTGCCACCACAGAGGCAATGCTAACACAAAGGAACAGGCACAAGCTCAGCTTTGGTTGTGGAGCAGGAGCCTCCCTGTCCTCCTCATAACTAAATTCACACCAGTCAGCCAGGAAAGGAGTGCAAGAGAGCCCAGGTCCAAAGCTGTTTGAGTCTTGCCTGGCTGGGAGCTGTTGTGAGTCAGCCAGAGACGGACGGAGAGGACCATAATTCTCAGGATGGCAGCATCCTTGGTGCTGCCCCATCCAGGTGTGGGAATGAGCAGCTTTGGGGCAGTGGTAGCTTACCTGGGGAGAGCTGCTCTCCTGCTTCTGCTCAGTCTGCAGTGCAGCTGACTTGTCTGGAGCAAGCTTCCAGGAAAAACAAAAAAAGCAGGCTGGGCAAAGTCTGCTCACAGGCTGTGCTGCAGCAGGAGCATCCATCTTAGATCCAGTGGAGGAGGAGAGCTTGGACAAGCTCCCTTTTTAAAGCAACAGTGCTCCCACTGAGCATGGCAAGGAAGGGGAGTGCTATGCCCCAGCAGTGGTTGTGCTGGATGTCTGCAGAGCACTTTATAGGCATTAGCTAATTGATCTTTGCAAACACCCTCTCAGCAATTAAACATCACCTGTCAAGATTTAGAGGTGCAGAAAATAAGCTGATGTAAATGTCACCTGGTGCAGAAGTAGCCCATGATTTTAGGGTTCCTGGAACAAAAGTCTTTTGGCTTGATTTTGTTGGTGCATCTACAGGTTCATCTGACTCTGACAGCGCAAAACATCTGTATTCTGCTTGTAAATAAGAGTAAACATCTGCTTTCAAAAGCCAACTGCAGGGGTATTTTGAGTTGGAAATGCTAAAAAGCAGGCACACCAAATTACTAAGCCTTAGGATAATGGTAGCTTTTATGACTAAAGATATCTGAGAAGAAACGTTTAGAGTCAGGTTTAATCAGATTTTGTCTGCCTGCTTCTTTCTATGCATCTAGACAGGCTATGGCTTCCCCTTGGATTCCTGTGGACCTGCTGGAAGAGAGTCAGGGTTTGAAAAGGAGAATAAAACATTTTTTGTCCAGGAACACTTACCACTTAGCCAGCATGACCTGAATGACAGGATGGGACACCCTGTCTGGATCCATCACCACCCTACAAAAACTGCCATTAGGAAAACAGAACAGTTATCCTGAGTTTATCCTTCCATGGCCACTGGCCACCCAAATTCTATGAATGGACAAAATGAGGAATGCACATAGGAAGCAGGGACACGTGTGGGACATGCCACATGGCTGGGAGCTGATATTAACTGAGTGGTACAAGAGGTTTGTTTTGTTTGCTCTTTATTTTCTTCAGGACATATATTTGTTCTATGGCAGACCCTTAATAAACATCACACTTTTAGCTCTTAGTGTGCTTGCCCAAAGAGCTATAAAAGAGACCTCAGAGGCTGCCCCTCTGCCAGGTTGTTGATGTTGTAGCAATACCCAACCAAGGCCCAGATTTTTACTTAGATACATGCATTCTGGTACCTCGTGGGATTTTCCCTTATAGGCTGAACAAGTTTGAAATTAAAATTAAAGAACAGGGCAAGCAAGAACACCCACTAGGGCCTACTTGTGATTGTAGTACATAAACAGCTTTAAAAATCTCAGGTTTCTCTTGTGTAGGGCTCCAAATTGGAGAATTCTCTTTCCTTACTGCTGTAAGACAACAGCTGAAGCTCTTGTTGTCCTTCAAATTGTGCTTCAAGGTACATCCATGTATTCAGGCAGCCTGTTTTTTCCTCCAAACCTTCCAGATGTGTGAGAGCTACAAGCTGAGTATTCCCCAAAGGGACAGGCCTGAAGGAATTCAAAGTCCTTCGTTAGGCACTCTGTCAATGCTGTAAGCATTGCTATTTAATTGATGTACTGTTTTTATTATTTGTGCCCTAAGGGAGTGTGCTGACCAAAGTCTCTTGTAAATTGAATATATAAACAAATACATAAGCAAGCATCGTTGCCTTGACCAGCTCACGGTGTGACAGCGAAGTCCAGGCAGTTTAATGTGCTTTTGCACAACAATCCAGTTGTCTGGAATGGCTTGTTTGATCCTCATTAACCCTGGCAGGCTCTTCCAGCTCCTTGCTCTACCTCAGCAAAGACAGAGGATGCCACTCTTACTTTTCAGATTTCTAAGGTCACTTTGCTGATTAAAGATGTCATTTTAAAAGCTTCCTATAATGTGAAAACTGCCAATTTCCTTCCTTCATCTGGAAACTGGGTGAAGAATTTTGTCATTTACTGTTTAAAGGAATGAAGTAGTATCCTTCTCCTATTCTTTCTCTTTCCCCTGTTACCGACCTGCCCCACTTCACAGCTCTGCAAAGTCATGATCTCTTTTCCTTCTTACTTGTGCATTGTTTGAACCAATGTACTTCTCAAATATCTTTTAACAAAACCTTAGAAAGCACAGCTGTACCAGTCTGAGTTGGGATTACAGTGCAAATAAAAAAAAAAAAATGGGCACCAGTTGCGGAGATAAAATGGCTTAAGAGAAAGTACAGAAAACAATATAGACATGGGAGCCATTACCCAGCAAAATTTTTGCCCTGGAAAAAGCACTATCAGTGCCCCAGCTGGCTTGTACACACCTTCAAGAACTGAAGCCACATGCTGACTGCAGTCAGGCCTTCATGCTCATGAATGTTATGCATGTGAGAGATTTTACAGCTGTGAGTCATCATCTTGCTTACATTCATGTTCTCCTTTCCACTATGGAAGGAAAGCGCTTTCATTCACGAAAAGAAAAAATATAGGTTTCAAGACAGATCATGATGCAATCACACTCTTTTATAGTGTTCAGCTTCTCATTATGAAATATGATTCCCCTGAGGCATGACTACAGAGTGTGGAAAGTGAGTTAAAATGGAAAACAGGTTGTGGCAGCCACGCCTCTGTGACTGCCCAAATCACTTCCTCCAACTGTAGACTTCCCTCATGGAGCTTGCTTAAAATTTTCAGGACAGTTATCCTAGATTGTCTTCACACTGAAATGCAGTAAGTGTTGTTAGGATGATCTTTAGTATAGAGCTTAAAGAGACTGAAGAAATTAAGATGGACTGAACTAGAGACTGAACATAGTCCATGTGTCCCAGAGCTCTGCACTCTTTCCCCAGAAATTATTTTGGGGCAGTGTAGGTGCCATAGTCAGGCTTTTATGTGAGCCAAGCAAAAAGAAAACAATGTACCCTATTTCTCCAAAATATGTGAGGCCTATGCTGTCCTTGGGCAGATATAGGCTAAATCAAATTGAGATAAAATCAAAATCAGGAAAAATGTCAGAGAAGGGGTATTTCTGAGGGGACATTTGCAGAATCTTTGAATTTGGATATGCTCCTAAAATTGTTTCAGAATAGGAAAATCAGGTGGGATGTCTACTTCTCTTCCATGAGAAACTGGAAATGTTTGACCTTAACATATGATTAGCTGTTAAATTACTTTCAAGGAGACTTTCCCAGGATAATCTACTTAGCCTTTAGCACCCATTTATCGCTTCATAGTGGAGATTAGGGTTGATTCTAAAGAACGGCATTACTTAAAGTGTCAAGTAGATTTTTTTTCAGTTAAGTAAATTATTCCTTTATGGGAATAAGGAGAAAATTTTATGTCCTCTTTTCCTGTATTTAATGTATTGTTATGGAATAGGTGACCATGAAAGTCATTTAAGGAAGGATGGAAAGAAAACACTCTACAATTGAGAAAAAAAGTCACCAAAAGAACTGATGGACTTGTGGTCACCCAGGAGGATCTTAAGATATTTCTGAATTATGGATATGATGGTCCCCCCTTTTTGCTACCAGCTATTGGACTAGACACTTGTTCTAGGTAGAAATTAAAGAATCCAGATAAATTCCTAAGTAATTAAATCAAGGTGAGACTCAGTGTCTGGACAATGAAAAAACATTGTGGTTAAGTTTATTATTTCTAGACATGCTCTAGGTGCTTACAAAAAGTTTATGTCTGACTGCATCCAACTCAGGCCAAGAAATTCAGCATACCTCATAATGAAACCTCTTCAGGGCTCTTCCCCTGTGACTCACACAGGCCACATCCACAGCTCACAGCACTTGATCCTGGGTTTCCATGACACTAGAAATCTGTGTTTCTTCTGTGTGTGTCTGAAGATACTAAACATCCTGGGATTGTGCTGGACAACTGTGTAGTTTCCACACTGCTCACTTTCTTCTATAGCAATTTTTGTGTCATGGGATGTGCCCCAGAATGTTTGTTTGGCTCCAAAAGCCAGTCAAAGAGTGGATTAATGTTATACAACATGTAAAGCCAGAGGACAAGGCCCCTCAAATGAAGATAGCTAAAGATAGACATGGAGAGACACTCCGACTTTTATCAAAATGGGTCCTCATTCATAAGAAGGAATTGCAGTCAAGCCCTAGGCGGCAGCTGAGAGGTAGCAACTAGAATCTCCAGATTAGAGAATGGTGTTTATCACTAATCCTTTGCTCAAAACAACATGAAGGGTAATGGATTTAAACCAAAGGAGCCATAGTTTAGATTAAATGTAAAGAAGAATTTTACAAAGAGTGGTAAAACTGGCACAGTTTGTTCAGAGAAATGGTAGATGTCCCATCCCTGGAAACATTCAAGATCAAGTTGGAGAGGGCTCTGAACAACTGGGTCTAGATGGAGAAGTCCTTGAACATTGCAGAGGAATTGGACTAGAGGCATTTAAGGGTTCCTTCCAACCTATCCTATCCTATGATTCTGTGATTCTGTGATCCCCTGACATGACTCTCGTCTTGCTCTGGGACATTCAAACACCCTCTTCAGCAAAGGTAGTTTGCCAGAGTACCCTGTTGTGACTGTTTTCGAGTTTAAGCCTTAAAACACTCAAGGGTCAGGTTGATTGACAAGTTACCTTAATATAGCAATTGATTTCACCTCAAATTAATTGTTTCCATATGTTTACTCTTAATCTATGGCAAACTCCTCTTTTACTGGAAATAAAATTAAACTGCCTCACATTTTTCACAGGAAAAGAGTACAGGCACAGTCAATTGCATGTTCTACAGACATGTGACATCACTTGACCATGAGTTAAAATAGGTAGATGAATGTGCAGGACTGTGGTCTTCAGCTTTTGTTATTATTACCTCTGTTTCAGCATTTTTGTTTTAAAGATCTATGTCCTCTCATAAATGCCTCCCTCAGGTTATTCCTGCCACTTCCTAACATATGAATTTTCCTATATTTCCCAAAGGTTAATGTCAGTGTATATCCAGCCAATGTTAGACTCTCAATCACATTTTTTCTGTTATTTAGTGATTGCTGCAAATTAAATTTGTACTGTACTGCATGAGATGAAAATACCACCCCGAAGGCTTACTAATCAAAGTCAGACAACTAAAAATTCTGTTCTGGAGAGGTGAAAAATACATATTTATCTATATATTAATTAAAATATAAGTAACTCATGTTCAGGTATTATTAAAAATTACAGTGTTTAAAGAAACCAAATCATTCAGCTGTGAATATAAAAACCGTCCTGTTTTACTCTGGATGATTAACAGAAATAGTGAATTGCTGGAATTCTATTATTTGAATAGGAAACCACTTTTCTGAATAAGATAAACTGCCAGCCACAACCAATAATTATACCTTTTTTCCTAAGGATATGCAACAGTGATTTAGTCTGTTCAACAGTCTGTTTTAGACTATTGCATTTTCAGCCATAGGAAGGAGCTAAAGTTACATAAATTTCCTAGAAGAGGACTTAGACAGCTGTTTACCTGAAACTGTGCTCTTTCTGGCATCAGTGTGATATACAAGTTATTTTATAGTAGTGGCAGAGAAGTAATAAAGAAATTGCTGAACTATTAGTACACAATTTATGCTTGCCTGTGTAGCTCACGGAAAGATGCTTTTGTATTTTTTGAAGAATAATGCTAGTGATAACACAAATATATGGCTTCAGCTTTACTTCCCTCACTGCACCTTTATGTGCAACAACGGAATTTAACAATTTAGCACATGAGAATAAATATTAAAAAGAGTCATTTATGCAACTCCTCAGAGTTTAAGGATGCTTGCACTGTCAAATCCTCCATTGATGTACCAGGGACAAACACAGCTACACTTGGTTTTAATGGGAAATATTTGTGATAATATTTCACATATCAAAGCCAGATTGAAATTAAGTGCTATCTAACTTTAAAGAGTGCTATTCTATAAATTGGAGTTGCCAGGCCGAGCCCGGCTCATGCTGGAGAGCTGACAAGAGTCAGAAGGTGGGAAACTGCATCACCACCAAGGCAGAATGGCAAATCACAGCTGAACCTCCCTTTAACATCCATATGAGACTTCTGGCTACTGGTAAAAATTAGTTTTCTAGGATGAACTGGTTAGCCCTTGGATTCCTCACCACTTCATGCCCTATATTTGGATAACAACCATCGGGGAGGTCTTTACGTATGTAAAGCTGAGCTGTCTCTACATTAAGAGAACTATTTACAGGACTTCTGTAACTGCAGGTGATGGTGCAGTCAGGTGAGGGTAGGTTGACATCCTGAGGCTCTGTCAGCTGCTCCTTCTTGCCACCTGTGCCTATCCCTCCATGTCCCAGGCAGTCTTCTCTCCCCTTTCTGCTGGCACATCTCATCTCTGCCAGAATATCATGAAGCTTGTGTCAGATCTTGGCACAGAAACATAAAGAGGAGAAGCTGAACAGTATTCAGGAGCTGTGGGAGAATTTTACCTACTACTGTGGCTGCTGATCCATTTTGAGTATCACAGCCAGAAACTCCCATCTGGAGTCTCCCACCAACTGCTCTTGGGCAGGTTTCGATGCAGCGGTATCAACAAGCTGAAACTTGACCCTAGAGAGGAGTTTAAGCAGAAGTGGAAACTCTACCCATAATCACTCCCTCTTATTTGAGATCTCAGGATGAACACAGGTCATATTTTAAAGTATTTTTCTGCAACTAGGTGGGTTAGAACCATCCTATAAGGAGGATTATATTATAAACATCCAAAGGAGGGTTGATTTTAACTTCCACTACTCTTTTCTAATGAAAAACATGAAAAAAAATCTTGAGACAAAGGAACATAGTTATGAACTGACCGTTCCTGATACTAGATATTTCTGTATAAGTTTCTTACTGCTATCTTGCACAAAGAAATATATTGCCATTTTTCAGCACAGACACATTTTTCATACCATGAGAAAATCTGACAGTTCTAAGAATGTTTCTTTTTTTGTACAGAAAGGAAGACAGAAGACTGGGGTGCTTTTACTTGGAGCAAGAAATGTTCTATGCCGTGCATTATTTAATGAGGAAAAATGTAGATCACTGAATCTCAGGATAATTCATGTTGGAAGGGAACTCAGGCAGCCCTTAGTCCAAACTTCCCCTCAAAACAGGAACTATGAAGGCAGAAGAGGTTGTTCACGACTTTTTTCAGTTAAGTCCTGAAAGATTCCAAGGTTAGAGACTGCACTGCCTCTCTGGGAAACCTGACCCACAGCTGGGCTGTTGCAGAACAAGCCATGTCCTCTTATGTCCATTCTGACCTCTCTTATTTCAGTCTAGGACAATTACCTCTCATCCTTCCACAAGTGCCATTCAGGTCAGTGATTATTTCCCCTTGAAGCCATTCCTTTAAAGGCTGAATGAGGCTTGGTCTTTGTCTCCCCTCAAAGGGAAAGTGCTCCAGCTCTGACCATCTTGGTGGGCATCTCCTAAACTTAATTGTATTTAATAAACATCTTCTTTGTACTGGAAGATGCATGGGGTTTAACAAGATTTGAGAAGAAGAAACTAATGACTTCTCTGGATAGCCTTGCTCTGCACCTGTCTATACACGTTGAATTTGATGAAGTTTGTGTTGGCCTTATTCTCCAGACCATCCAGGTGTCTATGGATGGCAGGCCTGCCTTTAAGAACGTCAGCTTCTCCCTGCATTGTGGTGTTTGCTGACCTGATGAGCATGTGCTCCTCATCCCCAAACACTGCTAGAGACCTGCTGATAAAGAGCAAAGATGCCAGAATAGATTTTTGTGATATGCTTAACATCAGTCTCAAGGTAGAGAGTGACCCACTAACCAGTGCCCTCCAAATGTGGTCATTCAACTAGTGTGCAGCTGTCCAGAAACCTGGATACAAGAGGAGGCATCTCAGTCTTATTCTAGTCAAAATAAATGATGTCCATGGGTACTAATAGTCATTTACATAATTATTCATTTTATCCTAGGTTTGTGGTCTTGTCAGAGGTAATAAAACGCAGATGTATGGACACCACTGCATTTTAACAACTGCTTGGATGATCTAGAAGAAGCTGGATTATGAACAGAATGGAATTCAGGATGAAATTTGTAGCGATCAGGAAGATCATAGAAAGCAACCATGGTCACACACTCTCTCTGTAAATAAATTGTCCTACTCTGTTTCTGCACCAAAAAGAACTCCCTGGGAGAGAAAGGATGAAAGGACCAAACCAACTTATTGGGGCATGATAAAGGCACAAATGAGAAAAGAAAAATGGTACATGTTGCAGAGAATCAAAAGCATGTTGGTAGGGAGCAAGAGGGGCAACCTGAGCTGAGCACCCACAAGGGGAATCTATTCCCTGGAGGTGCCAAATAAACCAGTGAACAGCAGTCACTGGTGCTCACAGGTGAGAGGATGAGGGAAAGAAAACAGGACTCAACCTCTATAGAGTCTCCATCACCAAATTCCTTCTTGCAGCCAGTGGGCATTCCCATGCCTGAGGGAAGCTGGTGTTCATGTTTGATGTGTGCTTGGGCCATGGTGAGGAGAGACTTTGCATCCAGGGACAAGATGTGAGGCAAAGGAGACACTGATCCATAAAAGTCCAGTGCTCAGCAGGGCTGTTAAACCTTTTCAAACTAAAAATGTAAACCCTACAACTTTTTAAAATTATATCTGTTAAGATTCAAAGTGTAATAATTTTTTATATTTAAAATTTATATTTTATATTTAAATTCAGACACAGTTTATGCTAAGCCTGGGCTTACCAAAATTATTACAACCAATTAAAGATATAAGAAAATGTGTTGCAACAATTATTAATGCCCAGATTTTAACGAGTTAAGGAGTGCTACCTTTTCCCATAATGACACAGCTGAAACTGAGAAATTATTGCTTTTTTTACAACATCTTGATCTTCATAAATATGTCAAATTACCCTGTATTGTACTTTTTACAAAAGAATGAATGCAAATATTTGCATGTTTTACAAAGGCCAGTACTTTCTGCTTTTGTTGTGTAAATAAGCATTTGCCTTCATTTCTTTGAGTTTCTATTTATTATCAGATTCAACAGGAATATTTTTGTCTTGTGAATTAATCCACTGAAATCTGAGAAAATTAATCAGAAATTAATTAGCCAACATGATGTTCTCCTTTTACAACTTATAAATAAAAGTCAGATAGGAGAATATGAGAGCTACAGTAACCAAAATTTAAAGAACAAATGACCCGCTTTTAAAAGTAGCTAAAAACATGAGACTTTGGAAAGTATCTACCAAGACTAGCTCCCAATTCTGAACTAAAGTTCAGCTACACTTTTAGTATTGAAAGGGAAGTGCTTGGCTGCTTAGTGGTTTTGAAAATCCCACTGATTAACTCTTTGTTCTCTTACACATCAACACATCAGATTTTCAATTCACTGTCTCTGTAATGAATTAGCCACCAGTTAAATTCAAATCCAATTTAGAAATCAGAAAATTAAGACAGAGAAAATATCTTGTAAATTATCAAATTTATTCAATGGATGTGTGAGTATCAGTGCATCCTTTCCTGTAGGAAATAAGGAAAATCAAATTTTCTTTAAAAACTGCATCTGTCTGCACAGCACCACATTAAGTCATTAGACCAGTCATTGAGAAAGATTCCTTAGGACATAAAATGCAAAGAAAATTTTAAAAAATCACAGTTTAACTTAAGATTTCATGCTTTTGATTAAATTCATGTTTATGACCAGTGATTTAATTCACTTTGACTTAAGTCAATCTAGATTGCCTCAGGTTCCCTATCTGTATATTTCATATTTATAAAATGGATGATATTAGGATGAGTTCCTTTCATTAGCCAGTGTGCCTCATTAGGAAGAGCAATGCTTCTTACAGCTAAATTGGATTTTGCTCTACTCTATGGTCCCTTGGTCCATTGCTGATTTTTCCTTCAATAATCAGACAGAAATACAAGGGGGTTTTTTTGTGATGTGGACACTTGTCCACTAGATGCTGCACTAAGCCCACCTACTTATTCCATACCTCCTTCCTGCTGTGGACAGAACCTGGACTTCTCTGAGTAATTCCTCCAGGTAGCTAAGTTACCTTGGCAAGATGTGAGGTGCATGAGCTTTTGGAGACAAGGTGCTTCCATTCAATATCTCAGCTTGGTTTCATCTTTGGTCTCGGACTGCGTGATATGACTTGCCAAAGTAATACACAGGTTAGTGGTTATGAACCACTCTATACACCTATACACTCAGAAATATTCACTCTGACATACTGAATGAGGTTTTATGTCCCTTTCTCCAATTTTATACCCCTCTTTAGAGGGGGAACACAGCATCTTCTGGGTTCTGGAGCATGCTCTAGTAGCCTAGATGCGAAATAAAGAGTAGTTGCAGTCTTTGCTGTCTGCTTCTAGGGCTCAGGGCTGCTGGGATGAAGCCCAGAACCAGCAGGGCAACTGATGCTGTGGCTCACTTGTAAAAGTAAGTGCCTATGCTCTGCAGGAATGGCAAATTTTACATTTGCTTCTCTCAGATTTTTCTAGTGCTGAGTTCAAACAGCAGAAAAATAATTGTGACTTTATGCAATCTAATTCTTCCCACTTAAAAAAAGGCAGCTAGCTCAAACAATTATTCCAGGAGGGAAGATGACCCTGGAGTGGAAGAGATGGCAAAGCAACATGAAGGTCCTGACAGAATCAGACACATACATGCACATAGACAATGGGCAAAACCAGGGCTCTTACAGCTTTTTCTCTGTGCCCAAGATTAGGGAGCCGTGGAGGTGGTTTATACAATTCACGTATACACTCAGTTGCTTAAATTCTACAGCAAGTTTCATCTTGCCCAATTGTATAATAATAAATCTCAGGAAGAGATTTGTATAAATCTCAGGAAGAGATTTACTAGTCCAAACAAACATTTCCAAAGTGATGCAGATTAAGTAGTTCATTCACCAAACATTTACTCTGCTTAAGTCTTTTTCTTATACAACTGCCACAGGAGGCCACACATTCTTGTATCTCCCAGAGTGGTTTCCCAAAACCTTGAGAAAGGTGTGAGTTCCCTCCTCAGATACACTTCAGTCCACGTGTCCTTATTGGGTCAAATCAACCTGTCAAGGTTGATGCTTAAATTTATGCTTAAATTTAATTATCTTTTATTATACCTATTGAATATCTCTTACATGTGCACACTGGTGATTGAACTTAAAATCTTGGCAATGCTAAAAAAATTAATCTTATTCTCCTTTACCTTAAATGATATCTGTCAAGAACAGATACTGTGATTTTTACTTATTATACTACAATTGTGCTGTATAACTTGCTTCAATCAATTCTAAAACTGACTGAAATGAACTGGTTTTGCTAAATATTAGGCAAGACAATTGTAATTTTATAATAAAAAAATACACCAGTGCTTGAACTTCGGCCTTCTCCTTCCAAAACCCCTTACCCTTTATTTTTGAGCTAGTTCTTTAATGCAGATTCACAACCAAGCAATGGATACAGAATGAGCTGACTTCCCAAACTGTGCTTGCCTCCTTGATGAAGTGTGGGAACAAAGGTGGGAGAAAGAATTTTACTGTGGTCCACTGTGACACAGGATCAAGACAATATCCACAAACTATGAGATGGCGTCTGCTCCTTATGAGGGCCAAGAAATTCTGTCCATCACTGAGTTTCTCATGTTATATTTAGCTTCTTATGTGAAAAGAAAAAATAAACCCCAGAACATGACCTGAGCTATCTTTGCTGCTTCTTTCCCAGCTACTTGTCTCCTCCATCCAAGTAGGGAAATAATCAACACTGGCTGCTTCCCTACAACTTAATAGCCTAATTCCTCTGCTCACTTGCTGATCCCAGGTTGGGATATTACAAAGTTCTAAATATCTCACAGCATTTTTTGGAAAAAAAAAGAGAAGAAACCCCATTTGTTCTCCTTGACCTGAAATTTGAATTCCAGCTGAGAAATCACCATTGTGCCAGAAGGATGTGTCCTCCAGTTCATCCCACGTGCTGAGCACATCTCACACAGGCTCCATTTTCTGCTGATGCTGTGGCTCACTTGTAAAAGGGACTGGACTGCAACACTGGTATTTTGTACTGAAAAAACAATTTTTAAAAGGGCCATTGTTCTAGGTCCCCAGGGAAGATACACCAGTTCCAGAAGATACCTGCTCTACGGGAGTCAGGCACTGTGTACCACCAAGCCTGGGAACAAAGGATTCCCCCGGCAAGATTTTCTTTATTGGGTAGGCAGAGTCAGCACAGTTAATATTATGGCATACAAGGACCTCACAGCCTAAATAATCATAAATATATACTGTCATGGCAGAGAAAGACAACAATGAGAAAACTTATCCTGGCCCCACTATACACACTGGCCAAATTGACACTAACTGACCAAGGAGTTGATGGGTAATTCTCCTTCAATTATGGGTAGCAGGGTTGGCCCCAAATTATCCATAAAATGAAGTTCACATTCAAAAGATATTTTTGTTATTATTGAATAATATATTCTGAACCTACAGGTTCAGGTACATTTAACTAAATTGAAAAATTGAAAGAAAAATTTACAGAAAACATTAGAGAAAGGGTTTGATTTCAAACGGAGTTAGTCACAAAATAGAAACAAAACAAAACAAAAAATATTAACACTCAGTTTTAAAGTTTGTAGGTAAACTCTCCACAACCCTTCTGAAATTTCTTCCACTTTTGACTTTTCAGACCAAATTAATTTGCTAAGGCAAAGTTTTATGTTTAATACCAGAAGGAATGACTAGACAGTTCAGATTGAGCTCTGGAGCACAAGACATTAATTTTCTTCCATTTATCTTGTACTGAGCCCAGTAATTTGAGCCAAACTATGTAATTTCAGCCCATGAAAAACTAAATTATTAAGCGCCATAGGTAAGGGATAGAAAAGAACAAGGTGTTACCTTGGGCTTCAATAATAACAAGGAATTGATTAGGTAAGAAAGGATCCATACTCCAAGCCATAATAAAGCCTGAAAAAAATCCCAAGGTTCCTTCTAATCTTACTTGTGGAAAATTCAGCCCTGTCCCCAAGTCTCATGATATATTTAATCCTCACTAGCTAGCTAATATGTACCAGCCAAGAATACAAAAAAGAGGATTTTCAATACCTTCTCAGAGCATTGGCCTACTCAATCTGACATAGTGTCTCCAGCTGTATCCAACACTGATGTTTTAAAGGAAGGGGGGGG